>JAHWGI010000073.1:0-10736 GCA_029379305.1 Frankliniella fusca | reverse complement strand
GCCATACCCTGGAGCACTGCCCTACAGCGTGTCCTGGGGCCATACCCTAAAGCCTCACCCTGGAGCATTGCACTACAGCGTGTCCTGGAGCCTTACCCTGGAGCACTGCCCTCCAGCGTGTCCTGCAGCCATACCCTGGAGCCTCTCCCTGGAGCGTGCTCGACGCGGCCGGGTCTGCCTGTCCTGATCGAACCGAACCTTGAGGGAGGGGGACGCGGCATTGCCCAACACGACACGCCCGACCGCTCTGGCGCCGCACGAGACAAAGTCAGGACGAGACTCTCGTCAAAGAAAAGAGTTCGAAGGGGACGCCTGACCGGACCGCGAGGCGCCAGGGGGGCGTGGCCAGGCGTGGCGTGCTCACGCAGGTTTGATCTCTTTTCTAAAGACATACACCATCCTGCGACTCTTCCCTACCCGTCTCGCAGCGCCCTGCAGCGCCCTGCAGCGAGCGCCCTGCAGCGCCCTGCATATAGCCTTGCTCTGCCCCTGCTGTCCCTCTGGTGCCGACATGCCTGGCTGTGTGTCGGGTCGCGCTCCGCTCCATGACCCTCACGCTCCACATCCACTAACGGGGACCGCCATTTGCTACGCGACATCATTTTTCTTTTTTTGCCTAGGCCGCGCTGCGCCGCACAGCCTGGCAAACTGACACCTTACGGTGCACCGCGGCTGCGCCACAAAGGCAAATACGTTAGATGATATTATTCGCTGTTGATGTTTGTTGATGTTGTTGTTGCTCTTATCTGTTTGTTTTGCTTCTTTGTTGTTGTTTTTTGTGGTTTTGTTTTTATTTGTGTTTTTGTTTGTTTTTTATTTGTAGTTGCCTCTGCTGCTGCTGCTACTGCGGTAGCGTGAGCAGTACAGTACGACCCACATGACACGTGAAGCATTAATAACAACAACAGCGGGACGCAGGCGTCCATACAAAATACTCGAGGGGGCCTCAACTCACCCAAAATTTATTCACATGATTTCAATATTTCACATGATTACACCTCTTATAATTGAAAGAAATAATTCGTAAAGTAAATACAAGCGTATTTTGAGCTTTATGAGCCCAAAATACGCCCTCAAATCAATTTTTTCCGGCAATAGATCCACATTTTTTGACAATGATTTCGAAGATATCGGCGATTGTGTACACATGATTTCAGGAGTTGAGGTCCCCTCGAAAATACTAACTCACGTTCGAGAACAATCCTGACAGAATCGGCAGTTAACCTGGGAAATTATTTGAGTTTCGAGTTTGTTACCGTTGATAGTTTTTTTTTTCTCTCTCTCTCTCGCACTTACCCGGGAGGCCGGCTGGAGCGCCGATCATGGCGGGGCGTCTGGCTGTGGCACGACTGGGGCGGGGGCGGGCCGCCACATAGTGCACCTGCAACAGCGAGCAAAAACACAGAGTAAGCACAACGCGCCAGCACCATCTTTTTTTCCTTTTCTCTTTTTCATCGAACCTGAGACGCGTTGCTCAATCTCAATCCGATGAAGTATAGAAAAGACGCTTGCGACGGTGGAAACTTAAAATGACGGCGCGCTCCGAGAGAGAGAGAGAGCCGCCTCGGCCTCGGGCCGGCCGAGGAGGAAACAACTCTGATTTTTTGTACACCTCGTAATTCAGAGAAATTCAGGAAAATTCAGAAAAAAATCACAAAAATTTAGGTGAAGTTGTAAGCAAAATAATTCAGAAAAACTCAATAAAAATTAACAAACATTTGGAAAGATTCTCGAAATTTCACAAAATTTGTTCACCAAAATTCAGAGTTGTTTCCCCCTCGGTCCCGACCCGGTCGCTACTTTTCAAACCCTCATGGATCTTGACCCCATCCCTCTTTAAGTACACGGCCGTTCTTCTCGCTTGTTGTGGGGCCGGGACGGGCCGGGATCCATAAGTAGGCAGTATAGTCCAGATCCACGAGGGCTTTAAAATTAGCGGCCCGGCCTGGTCCGCTCTATGGAGGCGCGCCTCTCTGCGTCGGAAAATGACCGTCCTCCGGTTCCTGCCGCGGTCCACGTCGGGACGGGTCGGTCGGCTCCGGAGGGCGGCTCCGGGGACCTTGTGCAGCAGGGCCGCGCGTCACGCTCGATGTGGAGCCTTCGAGGGGGCAAGCACTCTCGAAAATGGTGTACGAGTGATTACGCGATTACGCCCGTTATTACGCATGTTTAATCCTTATTTTCTGTTATTTTGGTTATTTTACTGGGTAACTTAAATAATAAGGTTATTACAATTGATATTTTATCGATAATAACTCCTAATAATAGATTATTACGCCTAGATTACAAGTGATTACGCATTGATTACGGGCCAGGGTGTACGAGTGATTACGCGAGTGCTTTCCCCCTCGGGAGCCTTACACACCTCCCGGAGCGACTAACTCCGGAGCCTGCTGGACCCGAGGAGGAGTCCTTCACTATAAATTCAGATGTACACCGAATTTTCTGATTTTTCTTGTTGTTTTTTTTTTGTGATTTTCTTTGATTTTTACTGAGTTTATTTGGTTCTGGTTCTTAATAGTTTATTTGTCCTTGATTCTTGTTAACTTTTCTTGATTTTTCTTCTAAATTTTCTTGATTTTTTTATTTCTGATTTTTTACTGATTTTGTTATAGAGTGTACACTGATTTTTTTGAGCCACAGCCCGGAGGACACAATCCTCGAGCCAACTACGCGGTGGGCGCTGGATGGGCCGGGCTGCAGGCTGATTCAGAGGAGCGGTCTCCTCGCTATGCCTCTTTCTCTCTCGCACTCGTGGGGTGCACCGTGTAAGTGCGAGAGAGAGACAGAGTAGCACGCCCCACGTGTCCGAGAGGGACAAAGAGGCGCGCCTCATGAGTGCGAGAGAGTCAGGGCGAAGGGCGCCTCGCCTCCCCGAGGCGTGGAGAAGGCGCAGACTCACACTCTTCCTCTCTCCTTGTTGTAGTTGGAGGTCAGGTTAGGTTGGCAGCCATGTATGCAAAGTAGGGTAAGGACTACAAGCCCTCACTGCCCTCTAAAAACCACCCCAACTACAAGTAGGCTACAGATAATAAACTCTCACTCTCTCTGGAGTATTCCTCAAGTGGCTTGTGCATTCCTTCATCCCTGATCCATAGTTAAATATCAAATAACTATTCTATCTGACAGTAGAATAGAACATGGCGCAGTCGTAAAAGAACTTAAAACCGTGCTCTGTGATCAGTGTGTAAAATTGCGGTAAGGCTCTGCTGGGAAAATAAGTTATTTTGCTTTCTGGTGGTGGAGCATCAGGTGGTAGTGCTTTGGGTGCCGGTGTCAGTTTACTGTTCTCTTGTGCAATCGAATCTTAAAAATGTCTGATTTGGTGAAGGCCCCTCCTCCAGTTAATCTGAAAACTGGAAATATTCAGAAGTCGTGGGACTTGTTCAAACAAAAGTTCGGCTTCTATTTGATCGCCATTGGCAAGACAAAGGCGTCAACAGAAGTCAAGTGTGCCCTCCTCATGGGTGTGGCTGGGGATGATGCTTTGGAAGTCTACAATGCTTTTGCAGACAAGCTCATCACCTATAAAACAAATGAGCAAAATGAACAAGTGATTGACACCGATTATTCCAACAACTATGATAAAGTTGTTGAACAGTTCGACCTGTATGCAGCAGAAAAGAAATGTGTGACTGGGTGCAGAGAACTTTTCAATGCTAGATCTCAAAGAAAGGGTGAATCCTTTCAAACTTGGCTCACAGACATTCAGACTCTTGTGAAAGACTGTGAGTACGCCCAGATCTCTGATAGTATGCTAAAAGACCGCATAATCTGGGGCACCTATGATAAAAAGCTGAGGGAGGCCATCAGGGCCAAAGCCAGGCTTCCTCTTGACGATATTATTGAAATTTGCAAGGGAGCGGCAAATAATGCTCGTTACCCGGGGCAAAATGATCAAGGTGACACCCAGGAAGTCGATGCTGTACAGGTTTTCTCTGGAAAAGGCACAAAAATGCACCCAAACAACTTTGGCATTCCCTCCTCCGGCAGGGGTGGCAGGGGTACCAAGGGCTACCGTGGCAGAGGCCGAGGCCGATTCCAGCAAACGCAAACCAGAAATGGATCAAAAGGGGAAGGCAAAAGTGGAAATAACAGTGGATTCAACAATCTGTTCAAATATAAATGCAGGAAATGTGCCAAATTTCATGAGGCAGGTAACTGCCCTGCATGGGGACAGACTTGTGGAAAGTGTGGAGGCAGAAACCATTTCAAAGTGGTTTGCCAGAAGGCTTCAAACAAGCCTGAACAGGCTAAAAAAGTTGATTCACTTCAGTCTGTAACAAGCCAGCTAGAAGGTGTCCTCTTGGGAGGATGGTCTGACAACAACAGGTATGTACATATGCTAACTGTAAGGGATACGGTTAAAAGGAAAGTTATTGAGAGTGGTTGGGAGAGTAAAAGACCTAGAAAAGAACATACTGAAGTTTTAAGGCTTCAGGGGGAACATTATGTTAAATTTAAATTAGATAATGGTTCCGAGGTAAATAGTTTGCCAATCCATGTCTTTGAAAAAATTAATAAAGGTTATAAAGTTTACCCAGCAAACACTTTGTTGGAAAGTTATGGGCAAGTCCTGAGCAAGCCTGCTGGTGCAGTAGAATTGCTTGTGGAAACTAAATATGGTGGCAAATTGGTGTGTGAATTTTTGCTCTCCACTGTAGAACCCAAACCCCTGTTGGGTATTGAAGCTTGTGAAAAATTGAATCTGGTAATAAAAGTACAACATCCCCAAGATGTTAACTCAGTGACCGTGTCCAAATTTCTGCCAGAGTCTAAACAAGACTTCGTAAAAGAATACATGGAATTATTTACCGGTATGGGAGAATTTCAGCAAAAAGTTGAAATTGTTGTTGATCCCACATACCAACCTAGGATGTGCCCGGCAAGGAGATATCATTTCTCTATAATTCAAAAATTAAAACCTAAACTTGATGACTTGGAAAGGACTGGTGTTATTGCCAAAGTTACAGATGAGATTCCCAAGTTTGTCAGCAATATGGTAATACGTGAAAAAAGTAATGGAGACTTGAGAATCTGCCTTGATCCGGAACAGTTGAACAAAGCTATTTTAAAGCCTAGGTATGTGATTCCTACTTTTGATGAGTTAGCCTGTAAAGTGAAAGATCAGGAAATTTTTACTGTATTAGACCTAAAATGGGGATTTTGGCATGCTACGCTTGATGATAAATCTAGTATGCTGTGTACTTTCTCCACTCCACATGGGCTATACAGGTTTAAAAAGATGCCTTTTGGTATTTGTAGTGCACCTGAAACATTCCAGTTTTTAACTGAACAGGCATTTCAGGGTACAGGGGCAATTATCTACTTTGATGATTGTCTAATCACAGGTAAGACCTATGCTGAGCATGATGCAAAGTTGATGAAATTTATGCAAAGAGCTAAAGAACAAAATATCAGATTTAATTGTGATAAAATACAGTACAGACAAAAACAAGTAAAGTTCTTGGGGCAACTCTTGTCAAAAAATGCTACAAAAGTTGATCCTGAAAGGGTAAGAGCAATACAAGCCATAAATGAACCCAAAACAAAGAAGCAGCTGCAAAAATGCTTGGGAACATTTAATTATGTGAGAAAGTTTTTACCTCAAATGGCGACAATTGCTGCACCTCTGTATCAATTACTGTCTAAAACTGTATCTTTTCAATGGTTGCCTGTGCATGCAGAGGCTTTCCAAAAATTAAAAGAGGCTCTGACTACAGCACCAGTGCTTGCAACTTTTGACAGTTCTAAACCTATAGTCATACAAGCTGATGCAAGCCAGTATGGTCTTGGCTGTTGCATGCTGCAGGGTGGCAGACCAGTTGTATTGGACTCTAGAATTCTCACTGAAACGGAAAAGAATTATGCTCAAGTTGAGAAAGAAATGCTTGCACTGTGTTTTGCTGCTAAAAAATTAGAAAAGTACATCTGGGGTATGCCTGATGTATTGTTTCAAACTGATCATCAACCATTAATCCACATTTTCAAAAAACCAATCAGTTCTATCACTAATAATAGACTGAAGAAAATGAGGTTGAAATTGCTCAGATTCCAACCTAGAGTTGAATATTTGCCTGGTAAGTACATGCATATTGCTGACCTCTTGTCGAGACAATGCCTGGGTGATCATGTGGAGGATGATCCGGAAATGACTGAGGTAGTGCATGAGGTTACTAAATATATACCTATGTCAGAAACAATCAAAGCTGATCTTATAAAAGAGACAGCTCTTGATCCTGGTTTGTCAGCAGTAATGAAGTATTGCCGTGAAGGGTGGCCTCTAACTAAAAACAAAATAGAGCCTGAGGCAAAACCTTATTGGCAAATCCGCATGGATATCTTTGTTGAGGACAATTTAATTATTCTAGAGGATAGAATAATTGTTCCTGTCAAGCTTAGAAAACCAGTACTAAAAAAATTACATACTGCTCACTTAGGTATTGATAAAACTAAGGCTAGAGCGAGACAGTCCCTATACTGGCCTGGGATGTCCAACGACATTGCTAATTTCATTAAAGAATGTCGAGCATGTGAAAGGCACAGTGCTAACAATTATCGTGAGCCACTGATTCCACATGAAATACCTTCTTTAAGGTTCCAGAAAGTTGGTGTTGATATACTGAATTTTGATTCAAAAGACTACTTGGTTCTTGAAGATTATTTATCAAAGTGGTTGGAAGTTAAACCATTACCAAGCAAAAGTAGTAAAGCTGTGATAGATGCTTTGAGATCTATTTTTGCTACTCATGGTAATCCACAACAAATATTTGGTGATAATAATCCTTTGAACTCCAGTGAATGCCACGAATTTGCTAGAAGCATAGAGTGTGACATTAAAACAAGTTCACCAGAGTATGCTCGGAGCAATGGCTTGGCTGAAAAAGGTGTGCATATTGCTAAACAAATGCTTAAAAAATGCAAAGATGATGGTACGCACATTCTTGATGCTTTAAAAGAATACAACAATACACCATTAACAGGTTTGACTGTATCTCCAGCTCAAATTCTGATGAGTAGAGCTTGTCGCACTGTAATTCCTACTCTTAAAAAGCATCTGGAACCAAAAGTTGTACTGGTTAAAGCCTTGCTTAAAAAATTACAAGATAAGGTTAAAGCACAACATGACTTGCGAGCCAGGCGCAAGCCGGTAACATTCCAACAAGGTGATGATGTTGTGGTGAGACGTGGGAAAAAATGGCAAAAGGGAAAAATAGTACGTAGGCTGTCTGAAAATAGAAGCTACGTGATCAACTTATTAGGGGGAGGTCAACTACGCCGTAATACATGGCATATAAAACATTCCAAAACAAAGCCGGATCGGGTAGATGCTGGTGGAAACCAAATAGTACTTGATGCTGAGGAGATGTTAGCTAATTTAAAGGCTAATGACTCGGTGACCCGTAACCCCCGTAACCCTTTGTGCAACTTTGTTCCAGCGGCCTGCCGGACTGTTGACGAGGCACAAGCGCCACATACGTCTCGATTTGGTCGACGAATTATTCAGAATAAAAAATATAATGACCAATTCCTGAAATTTTAAATTTGATTTTTACTTTTGTATTTCCTAAAACATAATAAACTTTGTTTTGAATTTGTATTGTACGCGAAGTGTCCATGTTTGTGTTTGTTTACATATGGTTTCGCAAGAGTACCAACCTCTGACGGGTTTGTAATCTCGAAGGGGGAGGTGTTGTAGTTGGAGGTCAGGTTAGGTTGGCAGCCATGTATGCAAAGTAGGGTAAGGACTACAAGCCCTCACTGCCCTCTAAAAACCACCCCAACTACAAGTAGGCTACAGATAATAAACTCTCACTCTCTCTGGAGTATTCCTCAAGTGGCTTGTGCATTCCTTCATCCCTGATCCATAGTTAAATATCAAATAACTATTCTATCTGACAGTAGAATAGAACACTCCTCGCTTCAGAGAGAGAATTCGTCACACGCGGAGTGGACGGCCGCGGAGGACCCAAGCCCTTTTGGTTTTTTTCTCACCGAAAAAAAAAGGGGAGGGGGAGCGTCGCTAGTGGGAACATCAAAGTCTAGAAGGTGTGCGACGCGCGCGCAGCGTCCTCCATGCAGAGAGGGGGGTGTGGGGAATAAGGATTCTCTCCCAACACCGCAGTCACACCGCGTCACACGCACTGTCACGCGCAGTCCACACACACATCAGCTCATTGACCTTGGGCCGCTAGTAGCGCGTTTGTAATGCGCCCGTGGCCGTCGCTAGTGGCTCCACTCAGCTGAAAACGAGTATAGGACCCATCTCCGAGGGGGAAACAACTCTAAAAGTTGTGTGCACCTCAAAATTCAGAATATTTTTTCAATGACAAAAATTCAGGAAAATTTCGGGAAAATTTCGGCAAAAATCAAGTAAAAATTCGAAACAAAATCCATAAAAATTCGCGAAAATTCACCAAAGTTTTCGAAAGTTTACAAAACATTCAGAGTTGTTTCCTCCTCGCCCATCTCACTCACTGAGCCATGCCCGGCCCAGCCTGGCGGCTGGGGCTTTGGATTTCCCGCACCTCGCATCCTGTAGGCGCGCTCATACGCACTGGGCAGGGCGTTACACCCACGGCGCCGGCGGCAGCCGGAGCGAAGCGTTGCCTCGCGGTGTACGTATTACGCCCGGTCGGCATAACGCACGCGCGAGCACGCGGTCCGGTCGCCATCCGGGAAGGCGGGCGGCGCGGCGGGCCGGGAGGAGGCCGTCGGGAGGGACGCCCGCACCGTAACCGTACAGGTCATCATCCTGCCCAGCTCTTGGCGAGGACGCGCATGATATAACGACACAAAATCGATCCCAGCCGCGCGCCTCTCAATCCACCCGAGCCGCCGCCGCGCCGGGGACGGCAAGGCGAGGCGATTGTCCGCGATTACCCACTCCACGGGAGGGACACACAAAACGACGCGGAGGGAAGTCCAGTCGATTTGAAGCGGCGCGCCGCCATAGCCAAGTCGGCCCCGGCCTATCCATTCGCACCCGCCGTCTCAACCGCGGGACAATGAGGTGCCAGCAGCTCCTCCAAGGTATTTACACTCACAACCCACCAGCAGCAACGAAAAGTACCAGCCACCGCAGCCAACCAATTTAAACATGTCAGTCAGATGGCAGGTTCTGCTTCGTCCCTAAGTCATTCTATAACCGAAGGGCTAAGAACATTCAACTTAGAAAAATAAATAAAGAAAAATGTCGGCAAAAATCAAGAAAAATCACGCGAAGCCAGAAAAATCGGTGTACGCTTGAACTTTAATAAGGAAGGACCCCTCGGGTGTTGGTTTCGCGGAAGCTCGACTTTTTTCTTCGAGCTTTGTTGATGGTGGAGCCGGGCTGCTGCCCCGAGCAGGGCAGGGCAGGGCAGCCTCCAGCAGGATAACCATCAGCACAGCGCGCGAGCGGGCCTTACGTAAGGGCTGCAGCAGGACGCGCCCTAACTAAGAGCAAGCAAGTACTGAGGATGACCAGCAGACTGCAGCCTTGCCTCGCGGCGCAACACTGCACGCTGATGTTGGGCAATACAACGCCCGCAGCCGGCAGCAGCACGGGCGTCGCGTCGGCCCGCGTGTGTGTATGTGCGTTGTGTGCGCGTTACACTGCCCACATGGTAATGTGCGGGTATAACGACCGTCTTTTTTCAGAAGCCCACGCGGGATGCCGCTGCTGCGGGTCTCGCGCCGAAAAAGTTGTGAGGAGGTAGCGTTCCTCACTATTAAAATAATCTCCGTGGCACGTTCAGGTAGGTAATGGTTACTCACTAAATTCTTATATCGATATTATTAATTCGTTACCTTTTCTTCTATCGTTTACATAAGTTGCAAAATAAATTTTCATAAGAATTTTGTTGTTATTTATTAGTGTGGCCTCGTACGGTTCGTGTTCGTAGATCGATTGACAGGGTATTTCAGAGTAACTGCGACAAATGATTTAAACCGTTTAAAAAATTACCGAGTGCAAGTGGCGAAATTTCCGTTGTTATTTTTCAACAGCGTTACTATCGTAATTTCCCTTTCCACTTTGTTGACTTTGCGTATTTCCTCTGGTCTCACTATTGTTGGCGCAGTGAACTACTCCAATCCATAAACCTTTTGCATTCAGGTATTTAATCTCTTTACGGGAGCAGGTCGCACGCCCCGCTGACCTCGCTACACTTCGTGCCGCTGGGCCAGGGGATGAGTGACGTTTTGCCTAGTGCGGCGGGGCGGGGCGGGGCGCGGCAAACAGCGCGTCGCCTTGACCCGTCATGGAATAAGACCCGCGCTCCACTGCGGAGCTGGGTGGAGCGGGGTGGAACGGGACTAAAGCTTCTGCTAAGAAGGCGGATCTTTGGCTCGCCTGCCCGGGCGGCGAGGCGAGGGTGTTTGGGGAAGTCCCTTGTGCTGCTGCTGCTGCTGCTGCTACTGCCGGCGTTGAAGCAGAACATATAGGATTGCCCTCCCCCCCTTCTTCTTCTCCCACCCTCCTTCCCGTCCCTAGGGCTGGCGTGACTGGCTCACCGAGGGCCACGTGTCCGCCTGGCTGGGGCGTTTGGGTAGACAGCCCGTCAGAGCAGAGGATGGACTGGAAATAGTAGCGGGGCGCTTGGCACGCCAGCGCATGAGGGCCAACAGACCCAGCAGGCCCAGCAGAGGCCTAGTAGGCTCAGCAGGACCGGGCCTCAGAGGCCCACTGAGGCCGCAGAGGAGGCGCAGGGCCTCGCCCAACAGTTTTCAGTAGGGGAACAGATGGACGGCGC
>JAHWGI010000072.1:0-26713 GCA_029379305.1 Frankliniella fusca | reverse complement strand
ATCGCTGAGCGAAGCGAAGCTTACTCCTGCAGGGGATCGGAAGTGTACTTGGTCGTGAGTCTGTCTGTCTGTCTGTTAGTCTGTGTTAGCCGGTTCTCCTCTTAAAGTACAGAAGTAATCGTAAAAAGCGGTAGTGTTCCGCAATCTGCTAACTTCAGCGCTTTAATATTCATCCAAGTTGTCCAAATTAAAGGAGTTTGAAATATTTAAAAGTTTAATTTGAAATTCACTTTTGGAAGGTTGGCAGGGAGAGTACTTTAAAGACATTGAGAGATAGCGCCACCTAGCGGCAGCGCCGGAACTACTTCGCGTCAGCCATGCTCAGAAAAAGGCAAACTCGGCGTACTTCTCGGCTGTTTACACTATCGAATTAAATAATTAATAGTCTTTTTCACGTAATATGCAGTCTGAAGGCGCTTTTAAGGTTGCGGACGTCGCTGCACGAAGTTTCAAGTGTCGTCATTGTGTAGAAGTGTGGGTTCGAGTGATTTGTTGTTTGTGTACGTCTGTGGCTTGGGGAGAAGTGAGAATGGTAGTGCCTCAAAATACTTTTTATTGCTTTGGATTTGTGAAATGAACGTCACGGACTACTGAAATGATAGCCAGTATCGATGCAACTTGGTTGTGTTCTTCTAGGTGAGTGGGTGACATAACCTAATAAGATAGACAATGTTGTTTACAGTGAAGCTGTGAAACTGTTTGGTGAACATTAGAGTATGGTCTGAGTATTGAAATCAGGTAACCCTATGGCCTGACAAGTGAGAGTTACTAACAGCAGTATGATTTCCTTATATTTTGTTTGATTTAGTTTTGAATGCTTGCTTGGTTCCCCAGCGTATTAATTTGTTATTGCGCCACCAAGTTAACCCCAGCTGAACGATTTCTTTAGTGCGGTGTGTATGGTTAATTGTAGTAGTGGAAGTGTGCCCATTTTTGACATACGACAATAGGCATTTGTAATAAAAAAGAATGAAAAGTTTCTAAATCGTAAACTGAATATTTGGTGTCTCATTATTCTACTAAAGATAGTATATAAAAGTGTGGTTTGAGTATTTAAATCTTACTACTCTTAAACCTAACAAGAAACAAGAAAAGAGTTTGGGTATTACCTTGGTAAATTATGTAGCATTTTGTTCCTAACCTACTCCGTATTTCCCAGGGATACGATTTCTGACTGAGCTACATCATGTGCTTACCCAAACTTACTCATTGATCCGTTATGCCTAAGAATTCAGATTGAAAAAAGTTCACTCCACTAAGTTATTGATAGAGAAAAAAATTATTTTGAAAACATGGTTATTTTAAAAAGAGTTGACCCTTACAAATATTAGGGGCGACACTGTGGATAGGATTTAGATGAGACACAGTACTTGTAATGTATTAGTTGTGCCAGGAGTGTTTACTTAAAAACAGTCTTTCTAAAATATTGAAGTACATACTTATTACTAATATACAGCCATATAACTATTGAAATGGCACAATTGTTTTAATTCTATTCTTAATAGCTGACATTCATTTCAAAATAGATACGCCTCATCATTCAAAGGTCCTTTGTCTTTGTGAATGTCTTGATTGTATTTAAAGTTACTGGCCTCTTCTAAGAAACCCATTTCTGGCTTACCATGGATTCATGTGAGTTGGTTTGAGGGCAAAATTAATTCAGAAGGATAGAGAATGAGAGGTGAGTAGGGAAGGGGGAGGGGGGGACTGTCAGCATGTGATGCAGGTGCATTCTTTCTAAACATGTA
Source organism: Frankliniella fusca (assembly GCA_029379305.1). NCBI lineage: Eukaryota > Metazoa > Arthropoda > Insecta > Thysanoptera > Thripidae > Frankliniella > Frankliniella fusca. The sequence continues at coordinate 24,965 of JAHWGI010000072.1, read as the reverse complement.
AATGATACTTACCCCCTGCCCCTGATCTCAGATGGGTGGGGGCTAAAATCGGTAAGGGTAGCCTGGGGGCCTCCACTCAAATTTCGGCACTACCAAGCTATAGCGCCTGCCTGCAGGGCGGGGGCCGGCCAGCAAATGCCGTTGCTTGAATTGCGGCGCGCGAGGAGGATGTCCCTCTCCTCCCCCTCTGCCCTCAACTCTCCTCCGTAATTGACTGACTGACTGACTTGTGGGTTGCCTGCCAAAACGGCGGTTGGGTTGGGTATATTTCTTTTAACTCTCAATTCGCTCAGCAACTACGTGCCTGCCGCACGTACTCCTAGTTACAAATGCCTTTTGTCGTATGTCAAAAATGGGCGCACTTCCACTAATACAATTCAACATCCACACCGCACTAATGAAATTGTTCAGCTGGGGTTAACTTGTGGTGGCAAAACGCTGGGGAACCAAGCAAGGATTCAAAACAAAATTAAACGAAATTTAAGGAAATCCTACTACTGCTAGTAACTCTTACTTGTCAGGCCATGGGGTTACCTGATTTCTATACTCAGACCATACTCTAATGTTCTCCGAACAGTTTCACAGCTTCACTGTAAACAACATCGTCTATGTTATTAGGTTATGTCACTCACCTAGGAAGAAGTTGCATCCCGAGTTGCATCGATACTGGCTGTCATTTCAGTAATCCTTGACGTTCATTTCACAAATCCAACGCAATTAAAAGTATTTTGAAGCACTACCCATCTCACTCCGCCCCAACCCACAGACGTTGACAGACAACAAATCATTCGAACCCGCACTTCTACACAATGGCGACACCTAAAACTTCGTGCAGCGACGTATGCAACCTGAACAACGACTTTAAACCGCGAATTACGCTATTTATTTCGATAACGTAAAATGCCGAGCCCGAGATGCACGGGCGCGCCGTGCTTGACTGAACTGACTTGTTGACTGACGCACGGAATCATGGGAGGGAAGGCCAAAGCTCCTGATTGGTTGTTAGCTTTCAGTAAGATAAATATTCATGTAATTGCATATTAGAGTTCAGTTCACTGCAGACTGGACCGAGACTTGTGTATGGGGAACTGAACATATCTCAACATATGCTTGGAGAAAAATTAAAGCGTTGAAATGAGTAAATTGCGGGACACTATCGCTTTTTAATTGACCATTTCACTCGGGCGTTCCTGGTCCTACACAATGACGACACTTGAAACTTCGTACAGCGACGTCCGCAACCATAAAAGCGACTTCAAACTACATATTACGTGAAAAAGAATGTTAATTACTTAATTTCGATAGTGTGAACAGCCGAGTCGCCAACACTGGAAATCCAAGTGTACGAATGTCGCACACTTGCTGGTGAGCGAACGCCCATTCGCACACTTGTAGGTGTGCAAATGACCATTCACACACTTGTAGGTGTGTGAATGACTATTCGTACACTTGCAGGTGAGCGAATGGCCATTCGTACACTTGCTGAAACCCATGGAAAGGCCGGGCTTTCTAGGTGTGCGAATCGATATTCGCTCACCTACTAGTGTGCGAATGGTCATTCACATACCTCCAAGTGTACGAAAAGTCATTCACACACCTACAAGTGTGTGAATGGTTTTTCGCTCACCTGCAAGTGTGCGACAAACATTAACACACCTGCAGGTGTGCGACATTCGTACACTTTGATTTCCAGTGAAGTCACGAAGTAGTTCACGCGCATCCGCTAGGTGGGGCTATCTCTCAATGTCTTTAAAGTACTTTCTCTGACAACCTTCCAGAAGTGAATTTCAAATTAAACTTTTAAATATTTCAATCTCCTTTAATTTGGACAGCTTGGATGAATATTAAGGCGCTGAAATTAGCAGATTGCGGAACACTACCGCTTTTTACGATCACTTCTGTACTTTAAGAGGAGAACCGGCTACGACAGACTAACGGACAGACAGACTCACGACCAAGTATACTTCCGATCCCCTGCAGGAGTAAGCTTCGCTTCGCTCAGCGATAATCACAAAATCATAATCATGTAAAACTTCCAAATATTGACAAATTTTTGACAAATATGGAGAAATAGTGTCAAATTTGACCAAAAGTTGCGTGATTACTGGCTAGTTATCAGCAAATGTGTTGAAGGTAAACTCAAATAATCATTGATAATGACCATAATTGACTGATGATTATAATCCACGTACGCGATTTTTCGAAGTGGTAGACCCTTGGGTCTGCCTATCTGTCTGTGACATACTGTAAAGAGGAATGTGGGCGTAAATGTAGAGGGCACGTTCGTGTACCGCCCTTCGGATTCTCTGTAAGCGAAGAGCAGCCGCCCCGCTGCTGTTTTCACCGACAAATTTACGCGCGACAGCGACGTTGTTGTGCAACCGTGTGTAACAAACAAAAGGGTTTTCATTTAGCGCTGGCGCCATAGCTGGCGCATGGCTGCTGGTGGTGTTCCCCTCCCCGCCCAGTCTGCGCTGTGCCTGTGCCGAGCGGGGCCTCCACCCGCACCGGGTCGCATGGTGTAACCCGCAGGGCGTCTGGGCGGGGGCGGAACGGGGGCGGGGCGGGGCGGGGCGGGGCGGGGCGGGGCGGGGCGGGGCGGGGCGGGGCGGGGCGGGGGGCTGGGTTGGTATGCAGGGTTGCATACACGGCCGAGGCACCCGAGCCAAACGGGATGGCAGCGGGGGGCACGGAGGATGGGGAGTGGGGAAGAGAGGGGGAGTTTGGTGTCTGGGGGCGAGGCGGAGCGTAGCGGGAGGGGCGCGGTGGGGCGGCGGGGGCGCCGGGCCCAACTGTCACGTGGCTCCTGGGTATTGGAATCTGTTTGAATTACAACCAATACCCAGGCGGGGGTGGAGTGGGGGGGGGGGGGGGGGGCTGCGCGCGCCTGCACCCGATCCGAGCGACTCCGGTCTGGCCGCCCTGCCCCGCCCCGCCCCGCCCCGCCCCGCCCGCATGGCGTGACGTGCAGCACAGGGCCCCCGCACCCCGCACCCTGCTGAAGCTCTGCAGCCGGGCGGGGCGCTGCAGGGCTCGGCTCGGCCCGGCCCGGCCCGGCGCAGCACGGCAGAGCGACCTCTGAAATACCTTCAGGGGAGAGAAAACGGGGTCGAGTGTAACAGCGTGGGACGGGAAAGGAGGGGCGGTCGCGTCTCCTAGTGGTGGTGCAGCGAGCAGCGAGCAGCGCAGCGCAGGCCAGCCGGCCGATTCCGAAGAGCCGTCCTTGTCGCTCTCATGGGGGATTACCTCGAAAATCACAGCAGCCATCCCCCAAAACATGTAAACTAGGAGTACGTGCGGCAGGCACGTAGTTGCTGAGCGAATTGAGAGTTAAAAGAAATATACCCAACCCAACCGCCGTTTTGGCAGGCAACCCACAAGTCAGTCAGTCAGTCAATTACGGAGGAGAGTTGAGGGCAGAGGGGGAGGAGAGGGACATCCTCCTCGCGCGCCGCAATTCAAGCAACGGCATTTGCTGGCCGGCCCCCGCCCTGCAGGCAGGCGCTATAGCTTGGTAGTGCCGAAATTTGAGTGGAGGCCCCCAGGCCCCTTACTTACCGATTTTAGCCCCACCCATCTGAGATCAGGGGCAGGGGGTAAGTATCATTTACATGTTTAGAAAGAATGCACCTGCATCACATGCAGACAGTCCCCCCTCCCCTTCCCTACCTCACCTCTCATTCTCTATCCTTCTGAATTAATTTTGCCCTCAAACCAACTCACATGAATCCATGGTAAGCCAGAAATGGGTTTCTTAGAAGAGGCCAGTAACTTTAAATACAATCAAGACATTCACAAAGACAAAGGACCTTTGAATGATGTGGCGTATCTATTTTGAAATGAATGTCAGCTATTAAGAATAGAATTAAAACATTTGTGCCATTTCAATAGTTATATGGCTGTATATTAGTAATAAGTATGTACTTCAATATTTTAGAAAGACTGTTTTTAAGTAAACACTCCTGGCACAACTAATACATTACATGTACTGTGTCTCATCTAAATCCTATCCACAGTGTCGCCCCTAATATTTTTAAGGGTCAACTCTTTTTAAAATAACCATGTTTTCAAAATAATTTTTTTCTCTATCAATAACTTAGTGAAGTGAACTTTTTTCAATCTGAATTCTTAGGCACGGATCAATGAGAAAGTTTGGGTAAGCACATGATGTAGCTCAGTCAGAAATCGTATCCCTGGGAAATACGGAGTAGGTTAGGAACAAAATGCCACAGAATTTACCAAGGTAATACCCAAACTCTTTTCTTGTTTCTTGTTAGGTTTAAGAGTAGTAAGATTTAAATACTCAAACCACACTTTTATATACTATCTTTAGTAGAATAATGAGACACCAAATATTCAGTTTACGATTTAGAAACTTTTCATTCTTTTTTATTACAAATGCCTATTGTCGTATGTCAAAAATGGGCACACTTCCACTACTACAATTAACCATACACACCACACTAAAGAAATCGTTCAGCTGGGGTTAACTTGGTGGCGCAATAACAAATTAATACGCTGGGGAACCAAGCAAGCATTCAAAACTAAATCAAACAAAATATAAGGAAATCATACTGCTGTTAGTAACTCTCACTTGTCAGGCCATAGGGTACCTGATTTCAATACTCGGACTAATGTTTACCAAACAGTTTCACAGCTTCACTGTAAACAACATTGTCTATCTTATTAGGTTATGCCACCCACTCACCTAGAAGAACACAACCAAGTTGCATCGATACTGGCTATCATTTCAGTAGTCCGTGACGTTCATTTCACAAATCCAAAGCAATAAAAAGTATTTTGAGGCACTACCATTCTCACTTCTCCCCAAGCCACAGACGTACACAAACAACAAATCACTCGAACCCACACTTCTACACAATGACGACACTTGAAACTTCGTGCAGCGACGACCGCAACCTTAAAAACGCCTTCAGACTGCATATTACGTGAAAAAGACTATTAATTATTTAATTCGATAGTGTAAACAGCCGAGAAGTACGCCGAGTTTGCCTTTTTCTGAGCATGGCTGACGCGAAGTAGTTCCGGCGCTGCCGCTAGGTAGCGCTATCTCTCCATGTCTTTAAAGTACTCCTCCTGCCAACCTTCCAGAATTGAATTTCAAATTAAACTTTTAAATATTTCAAACTCCTTTAATTTGGACAACTTGGATGAATATTAAAGCGCTGAAGTTAGCAGATTGCGGAACACTACCGCTTTTTACGATTACTTCTGTACTTTAAGAGGAGAACCGGCTAACACAGACTAACAGACAGACAGACAGACTCACGACCAAGTACACTTCCGATCCCCTGCAGGAGTAAGCTTCGCTTCGCTCAGCGAAAATCAAAATAGTAAAAAAAATCAAATTAAATATGAAAGTTACCAAAAAAAAATCAAAAACAAACGAACAAAAATCTGAGGAGAAAAAAAAACCAACAGAACTAGTAAGAATAAATTTTTGGGACGAAAAATGATAAAATGTTCATTATTTTCTCGGAAAATTAAAAACCAGTAAAAACAATTCAAACAAAGTCAAAAGTCAACAAAATCACTGTACACATCTTGAATGAACGATCCTCCCCTCGGAGCGATCCTCTGAATCAGACCGCAAGAATTCCAGGCGGGGGCCGCGCCGTGAGCAGACACACCGACCAGCTGCAAACCATTCGCAATTTAAGGGTTAGTTAGTGCCGCCACCACATCACAATTGGAGGCAGCGAGTCCATCCCATCCCCTGGCGGGAATAGCCCCAGAGCGAGGCCGCGGATCGAGGACCGCTGGCCGCAGCTCCAAACGGTGTCGTATACAGAAACCGTGGCGTGGGGTGGGGTGGGCGTGGGCCAGGGCCCGTCCCAGCCCAGGCATCCCCAAACTCCTTCCACAGAGCGCGCCAGAAGTTTGGAGCGTTCAATCCCCTAGAGTATGACTGCAAGCAAGTTGAAACTCTAGGAAGAGAGGGGAGGGGAGGGGCGGGGCGGGGCGGGACGAGCGCAGTGCTCGGAGGGCAGCTGGCAGGGCGGGGCGTGGCGTGGCGAGGCGGGGCGGGGCGGGCGCGGTGCTCGGAGGGCAGCTGGCAGGGCGATGCGGAGGACGACGTCAAGAGATGAAGACATGGGGTCTGCGGTGGGCGGGGAGGGGTGAGAAGGGAGCGCTAGCCGGAGACGAGGGGACGGTGGGGCAGACGAGAGGGCTGAGAGAGAGCTCCTAATTTTTGGGCCCCAGCGCAGACGGGCTGACTGGTCGGAGGGCGTGGAGGAGCGGGGGGGGGAGGGGGGCGGGCGACGATCTGGGGACGCGCCCAACGCGAAACAGCGCTGAGGTACTCGTCTTGGGGAAGCTGCCGGATCCGGCTGTCCTGTCAGGCCGACACTAAGCGAATAACCTACAGGTCCTATCTTTTCACAATGCTGAGGAGCACTTCTTGAAGTGCATTGCTTTGAGGTTTCTCACTCGGTGCGTCTCGCTCGCGGAGCCTGCGGGGCGACGCGGCCCCCACCCACCCCCTCCCCCGGCACCCTCCACCAGCTCCACCCCGTGGTTGCTAAGGGGTCAGCCCCAAGTTGCCATGAGGGGTCCGGCGTGCCGGCCGGGTGGGAGTCAAGTTTAACGTGATATCATGTTTCGTACATAATCTTGACCAGACTACCCACCGGCTGCAAGCGAGCTCCGAGTCCCCTTAAAAGTTACCGGCACCAGCCGCGCTCCGCCCGCGCCCCGCCCCCACCCCCGCCATGCTCCGCCGCCGCGCCGCGCATTGCCACCAGTACAGTAATCCCACGCCCTGCTCCGCAGCTTTGCAAGTTGCGCGCAGAGCGCACAGCCTCGGTCTCGCGCGGGCCGGGTCGGGGTCGGGCTGTCCATGCTCCACGCCGGCTCCGCCACGCCACGCCTCGACTGGGTCGCCCCCAGGGTGGCTGCCGCCGCCGGGTCGTAAAACGACATAACGAGGGTGGCGACCATCACATCCCCCACCCCACACCACCCCCGCCTCGCTCGCCACGCAGATCGGCGGAGCGAGGACTTGCCCAACGGCTATAATGGCATGAATCTCTCATGACATTTATTGAAAATCAATAATTAGCGATTTGTAACGCGCTGCCCGTTCTTCTAATTCCGTTTGATGGGGTATTTCATACCGGTCCATCCCGCCCCGGTCCATTTCGTCAGACCACCCCGTCGGCCTGTCTTCCAGCAGCGGGCGGCAGGGCAGGAGCAGGCAGGATCAGGGCAGGAACAGGCAGGATCAGGGCAGGTGCAGGGCCGGGCAGGGCGTCTCGTCGGCCCCCTTTCACTTCCCTTCGCCTCCTCCGGGCAGCTGCGCGCCGCGCACGAGCTGATGCAAATTGTCGCGCGAGAGAGTGTCCCGTGTCCCGTTCCGCCAGTTACGACCCTGCTCGACCCGGGCCGGGCCGGCCCGCTTCTGCCCCGCTCTATGCATTAGCGGAAGGCAGACCGTAACATTCAAATTACGCAAGTACAATTCATCACGGGAATGCGGGCGAGGCGGAGCGAGGCGGGGCGGGGCGGTGTTCCGAGACAACACGAGTGTAGCGGGTCGGAGGGGTCTGGAGTGCGACCGTGTACGTGCTCGCGGGGCGGGGCCCTCCCCTCATTCACTTTGTCAGCTGGTAATTAAATACCTGCCTGGCTCTCCGGCCCGGCTCGGAGCAAGTGTTCGGCTCGGCGTTCGGCTCGGCTCGCAAAGTGCGCCGCAGCGGCAAAGGTGGATACCGTGGGGCACCGTAGCGTGGATAGACGACGCCGGGGGAAGGGGCGAGGTGTGGCGATGCAGCGGGTGGGAGAGGGGGGGGGGGGGAGAGGGAAGGTCAACGACCTCCCTCTGCTCCGGACGGCGAGCACGCAGCATCAACGGCGCACCCGTCCCGCACCCAACGAAACAAAAACAAGTGGAATGGACGCGGAGAGGCAGGACGGCACGGCCACGGCACGGCCCTGGTCCGGCCCAGGCCATCGCCGGACGAATAAAAGCGAATCAGAGTAGCCATGAATGATTCCTGCGCCCTCCTCTGCACTGCCCCCCGCCCCGCCTCGCCCCGGGCGCGGGGAGGGGGGTGGGTGCCGTCAAGGCGGACACCGGACACGAGCAGCAGCTGCACCAGCGTCAGGTCAGCAGGCGCCAAGGACATGGCAGTACCTGAGGGATGAATCAGTCACCACCGCTCCCCCCCCCCCCCCGGTTTTATAATAATGCCCCACCCCCTCCTCTTTTCCCGTGCTAAAGCTTAAAGCCCCCTCCCCCATATCCCCCCCCCTTTTCAATGTTGCCACCAATTCCAATTACGCGCCTGATGGGCCGAGGCGCCACACAGCGCCACAGCGCGCTATGTTCCATGATGCCGGCCGTGTAATCCTTTGCGATCACCTCTGCCACCTGCGCCGTGCCCCTGCACGCCCCACCCCGTCCCGCAATGCCCCCGCACGCGCCCGCCCCGCAATGCCCCCGCACGCGCCCGCCCCGCCTCGCGAATAATTCGGTGCCGCGCCACCTCCTGGTCCGGTCCAGCCAGCGCACTCGTCACCACTCCATAGCCTCCCCCTGAGGCCCCGCGGAGGGGAAAGGCAAAGCGGCGCCCTCCTCGGAAATCCGATTTGGAAATCGGCGCGGGATCCCGCACGGCGAGCGGCAGCGTCCAACGTACGCCTCGCAAAATTTTGCAGGAACGGCTTTCGCCCGCGAGTGATAGCTAATCCAACCTGCGGACGGCGGGGTGTGCGGGCAATCTCAACCTCAAATAACTAAATGTGGAAACCCCACGCGACAGAAAAAGAAACGAGGGCGTAACAACTCTAAAAAATTTGTACACCTCGGAGTTCAAAAAATTCAGAGAAAAAAAATCAGGAAGATTCAGAAAAAATATGAGATATTCAGGAAATTAACAAAACTTTAGGTAAAACCCAAGCAAAAATACTGGAAAATTTAAAAAAAAATCACAAAAAATCACAAAAATTCCTGATAATTCACAAAATTTGTACATCAAAATTCTAGAAATTAAATCATCATTAATAAACACGCGAAGAAATTCCTTCAACTTGTATATTCCTGCAAAACCTAGGACGAATAAGAGCAAACAAGAAAAAAAAATGTTTGCTTTCATAAAGAGATGTATTCAGTCTGAAACTGTACACACTACACCAAGTTTCTGTGAAAATCAACAGTTGTAGAGTGGGCTCTTTTTCCAGCATATTGCACTTTATTCAATTGTGTTTCATTCAACTAACCTTAACAAAGCAATAATAAAAATAATTTCATACCAAATCAAGTCAATTCACTGTAAGCACATTCGTTGGTAAGCCTTAAAAAAGTTTCCCATAGCTGCGAGAAGATGTGCATGATGCAGCACTTCTAAGATATAATAGCAAAATTAATGTAGTATTTTTAGTTAATTGTAATAGAAAAGATAACTAAAAGAAACAACAACAGACTAATAAGAGCTAATAATGTACAGAATTATACAGAAGGGAAAAAAAAGGTTCGCATAAAATATGCCTCATCAACCAGACAACCAAAAGAAGGGGGGAAAAAAAAAGAATAAAATAAAAGCAATTACAAAACCTACCACTAAATTATTAAAGAGAAATATGGATCCACTTAGGGCAGCTAAATTGATCACAGCTGTTGTGCTCTGGAATGGTACACTTGTCCGTCGGTACGTGCGTGAAAAATCCAACGCGCGCGCCAATTGGGACAATTGTATGACATTGCTGCGTGCACCACATGCAATCAATAGAGCAGGGGAACTCGCAATTTTGCAGGGAGACATCGAGATGCAGCTGTGGGTTGGCTTTGAGGAGCTCCATGACGCCCGGCTGGTGCAGCACAGAGTGCAGGCAGGTGCTGCCGCTCAGCTCGGTCACCACGAGGGTGCGCAGGCGCGGGGCCGTGACGGGCGTGATGCCCTCCAGTAGCTCCTCCGGCATCCTGGACACCTCGAGGCGGCGCAGGTGCGACAGCAGGCGCACAGCCTGCAGCAGCGGCTGAAACAGGGGCGCGGTCTCGAAGCCAATCTCTGTGTTCCAGCTGACACTGACGCAGTCCTCGCTGTCGCTGCTGTCGCTGGTGTAGCAGTAGTAGTAGCAGTCGAACACACTCACATCCTCCAGCATGGCAAGCGACTCCAGGCGAGAGCGCCCGGCCACTTGGGCGATAATTTTCGCGAGGTCTTTTGAGGACTTTCTGTCGTAGTCCTCAAACTCAAGGGTGAGAGCGCGCAGATGACGAGCTTCGATGAGAAACGCCTCAACACTGGCAATCAGCGACGCGCTGATACGCTTTGGCGGCACGCATAACTTCACGTCCGTCAGCTTGCTGCAATTCGCCAACTGTTCCATGCGGGGCACCAAGGAGCACGTCAGCTTGCGTAAGTGGGGGATGCGTGCAAGCAGGGACGAGGTCTCGGCCACGGCGTCGGTGCGGATGTTCACCTCCTCCAGAGTGGCCGCGTGCGCACTCAGCACAGCCTGCTCCAAGCCGATGGCCCTGAAGCTCTGCTCGCGACAGACGAAGCGCCGCAGCGACGGGGCCACACTCCCAGCGAGGGGCTCGGGCACGCGGGGGGTGATCTGCTCGAGTCTGTCGTGTCCCTCTAAGCACCAAACCCGACTACTACCCTCTAAGGTGCGTACCTCCAGCTCGAGCAGGCCAGGCGCACTAGCCAAGGTCTGGACGAGTGAACTCAGCGCATCCTTGTACAGAGGTAAATCCTGGAATGGCGAGTCCCAGAACTCGAAGGTCAGGCTCACGTGCCTGAGGCGGCCGAGCGCCGCCTGGTTGCGGATCACAGAACAGGCGCGCTTGAAGTCGGCGGCCCTGCAGACGGTAATGCTGAGCGACTCGATGGCGCACGCGGTCTTCACCGTGTTCTCACCGTGGCACAGCCGCGACGTCCAACAGACAGTGAGGGAGTGCAGGCAGGGCGCCAGCCGCAGCACCGCACCCGCCCAGGACGCGCGGTCATCGAGCACCTGGTGCTGCCAGAGCAGCGGGTCCAGCGCGAGCCGCCAAAGCTTCCTGCAGACGCGGCGGCAGGCCAGCAGGTCCGGCGCGCCCAGGTGCTGCAGCACCATCAGCAGCAGCTCGTCCGGCAGCAGCAGCAGCTCCGCGTCCGCGCTCTGCGGGCAGACAGGGTTACTGAGCAGGCAGCAGAGAAAACAGGCCTGTGACGCCCAAGGAAAACGCTAAAGTCACGAATATGTCACTGTGACCTGCCCGTGACTGATTTTTCAGTCACGGGTCAGTCACGGGCAAGGTTACAGTGACATATTCGTGACTCCGGCGTTTTCCTTGGGCGTGCTTTGTTCCTTCGTTCCTTCCCACGATTTGGTTCATGTTTTGCAAAACCACATTTCCTCTAATTCAATTTATTTTTGGGATATTTTCTTAAGGAATTGAAAGAAGTTATTTTACGTCATCACAAGGCCAAAGGGATATTGTGTCAGCTCAAATATTACATTTCATAGATTTATCGGTAAATGATGTTGGTTAGATTAGTGTTCAGAAGATTACATAAAAGTATTTCTTAAACAGTTAACGGCTAACATAAGAATATAAGGGGACAGAGTCCACATATCCTGGCTTCCAATGAGTAAAAGGACTTCCATTTACAAACACAACCAGAAACTTAAGAACTTGTCATCATAAGAAAGAAAAAATATGCTCGTAAGCATTGCTTGGCTAAGTGAATCTCATCAAATCTTGAGCAATTTATATACAGCCACATATGGCTTTAGGATTATTATGTGTCATATAACAGGTGACAAAAAATATTTGGACGCCTTTGGTAGATATACAAAAGAATGATGAAGAATGAAGTGAATGATGAAGGATAATAGACAACATCAACTACGACTTAACTCCAACCAGCTTTTTAGTTGTCTTGCAATTATTACCTTTCCCTTTCAAGGTTACATATAACGACAGCTTGACCAAATCAAGCCTTCTAATCGAATAGTTTGACATTGATCAGTAAATGTGTTCAAAACCATTTTAATTTAATTTCCATGTGTAATGGTTTCATGAAACAAAAGATTTTGGAATTTAATGCCCAACTCTCCCAGATTGAGATAATGGTCTGTGTTGATTCCGGACAAGTGCCAGACATATGCATTGTAGCTGAACAATATTTTAGCCAACAAAACGTAACCAGGCACAACTCTGTAAGGTTAGCAACAGTTAAGTAGACTACACCAGGGCTTTAAGATTTCATGTTCATGAACTTACTCACCTCAAAGTCATGATTAAATAATAACATAACCCCACTGTACCCTACACAAGGTAATTCATTACCTGAGCTCCAGAAACCAGGGCTGACTTTCTCCCAAATGTTTCAGAGAGGATTTTGCCTTTAAGCTCTACACAACTATGTGTGATGATAAGGTACAAAAATTATGTTAATAACTGCTACTAAAAAGTCTGTTCGGTTGATATCAACAAGTTGATGTGTTGTGCTTATTTTTGAAGCAAAATCTTTTGAACCTTATCTTTGCGTTGAACGCTGAGAGTTTCCCAGCTCAAAGTCACTAAGTGAAGCAGAACAAGAAAATTTCCAACGACCAACACCCTAACCTGGAAGACAATCTTTGCGAAAGGGGTTGACAAACGATTGCCCAGAACGTATAGAATTACATCATTTTCAAAAACGAAGAAAATTTAACGATACCATGGAGACGACTCAGCTTGGCAACAAGATCTGAAAATCCTTTTCACTTTGCTTCGAGAAATAACTTCACTTGCACCTTGTGGCGATAGCGAACTCACAGCATGCTATATAGCCGCAGCCGCTGGCTTGGACTGGACACTGGACTGGACAGTGAGGGAGGCCAGACTTTTGTTACGGCGTTCCGCCGGAAGAGGGCAGCGCATCCGCCGAAATCCGCCGAGCGCATTTTTAGCCTAAACCCTCCAAGTTCCAAACGATTCCGCCAAAATTTTCGCCTATTAGTTGTTGACGTTCAGCTGGGAGTTGTCGACGTGCAGCGGGCCGGCGGGCCGACGGTTGAATTTCGATTGTCGACGACGGGGTGGGCCGCGGGTGCGGGCCGTGGGGAGCTCGATGGTGGTCAGCTTCAAGCGAGGGTCGGGCGCGCGGCGCGCGGCCCGGGGCCGAAAGCAGCATTAGCTGCGGCGGTAAGCTGATGTCGTTCGGGGCCGGGGCCAGCAGGCTGATTCCGAAGATCGCTCTCGTCCCTCCGTCCTTGTTGCACCTATAGCGGTGCCCAATGTCGGGATGTCGGGGGTGTCAGCCGACTGATTCAGAAGATCGCTCTCGTACCCCCATCCTTCTCGCACTCATGAAGCCATGCCTCCCCTAACATGGGGCAACATGTCTTTCGGGGCCGGGGTGTATCCAGCGGCGACATACAACCTACAACCTAATGGAGGTCCCTGATTGGTCAATTCGCCCAAAACAAATGACTCGCGGGGCGAATTGGCCAATGAGGGACCTCCATTAGGTTGTAGGTTGTATTGGTTGCATGCCGCTGGATGTAACCCCGGGGCCGGGGTCGGGGCCAGCAGGCTGATTCCGAAGATCGCTCTCGTCCCTCCGTCCTTCTCGCACTCCTGAGGCCATGCCTCCCCCAACATGGGGCACCGCCATGAGTGCGACAAGGACTGGGGGAAGAGAGCGATCTTCTTAGTCAGTCAGCAGGACCCCACGAGTGCGACAAGGACGGAGGCGCGAGAGCGATCTTCGGAAGCAGCCTGCAGTCCCGAGGCCGTGGCCGTTGGCCGTGGCCGGTGTCGAGGCTGTCGATGAGGCTGGGCCGGGGCCGGGGCCGGGGCCGGGGCCGGGGCCGGCACTGTGCCGTCGCGGATGAAGCGGGGCCGTTGATTTGCATACTTTACAGGTTACCGTGGGTTCTCGGGCAGAAAAACGCCAATAGTAAGTACAAGCGAAATAGAAGTAAGTCGAGTGATGGCGCCCCTGGCCTCGCCTCGCCTCGCACCCGCTGACGCGCTCGGGTCGAGCGTCAGAGCGCCGTGGAGGCAGGCATCCAGCGCGCCGGGTGCAGGGCGGTGCGGCGGGACAGCCCACCCTTCAGGCGCTCTCTCACGCAGGGTACCTGTACCTCTGCTCTTTATATTGAAAATAAAAACAAATTAAAATTCATCGTTTGTATCGCTCTACTTAGCAAACACGCTCTGTTATGGTCACCTTCGGGACACAAGGCGTTAGCACCGAGGGGTAGCAGGGAACCGTACTCTTTAGATAGGCGTACACTGATCAGAGGGTGGCATTGTGATTGGACGGAAAAATTGACCAAAATTTGAAGAGGGCTCCAATTCGGTATTTAGCAATTTTTAGGTGTTTGAAATACATTTGTGTCGTAAAATGATGTGACTGCCCAAGTAACAGAGATTCATCAAAAACATGTCAATTTCAAGTTTACTGACGTCATGACCATTTAGTCACGGTGACGTGTTTCAATTTGAAAAATTTGATGTGATTTTGACATCAAATTGAGGTAAAATTGACTTTCTCATTTAACAATTACATCACTTTGATGTTTTATGAGACTTTAGAAAGTCAATATTACCTCAATTTGATGTCAAAATTATGTCAAATTTCTCAATTTAAAACACGTCATGGTGACTAAATGGCAGTGACGTCAGTACACCTAAAATTGACCTGTTTATGACGAATCTCTGTTACTTGGGTGGATAGTGATTGGAAAATAATTGGAGCGCAGGGTGTACACTGATTGGAGGAGGTGCGGTAGACCTCTCAGTTAGCACTCATCTCTTGTAGACCCCTATGAGCCGAGGGAATGCGGACGTTCCGGACGGCGCGCCGCAGGACGTCTAGACACAGAGACAGACATCCGTCTGCTGTCCTTACGTCTGCGTCCCGTCCCACTGCCGCGCGCAGGAGAGAAAATGATGATGATTACAAGAGCTCCGCGCAGGCCTCACGCCGTCTGTGTACGTGTCCTTTGTCAAATAGAATCTTCCGCGCTCTCTGCGCAGCGGGGCGCATGCTGTGCTTCCTCTGGCCCGGCCCCTCCCCTCCCCTCCCAGACCGCCACGCAGCCCCGTAGCACGGCACCAACCAGACTGTCCCGTCCCGCCGCGCCACGGCGTCATAACCTAATTGAGCACCGCGACGGGATTGGATAGAATGGGATTGCTGGATACGGACGGAGTGCACCGCTCGCCCCGCACGACTCGCCCGCTCGTCGCTCGTACTCTCTGCTCCTACACAGAGTGCAAGAAGAAAGCGGCACCCGAGGTTGATTCGCCGCTTCTAAACCTTCGAACGTCAAAGATCGCGTATCAAACGTTTCAAATTCCACCTTGGCCCCGTGCGTGCGGATGCTTGGGCCGCGTCGTGTGTTTTTATTTTTCTGCTTTCGCTAAGACGTTTGTTCGTGAGCGTGAGCGTTGAGGCGCCGAGAGTAGGAAGCAGGGGCGGGGCGGAGCGTGGAGCGGAGGGCGCGGCGCGATTTCTTTTAAATATCCCCACCCGTTTCATTACCGCTGGAGGGAAACGACGCGGCGTGGCGGGGCGGGGCGGGGCGGGGCGGGGCGAGAGAAGGGCGCAAGCCGCGCCACCGCCCGGGCTGCACTCCAGAGTTTGCCCTCCCCTCCCCCGCCCTCTACTTTTTTGTCTGCGCTCGCTGTGTTGGTGACTTTTTCGCGGGAATGGTCGCTTGCTCGCCGTCGCCCCTCCCCCACCCTCTCTCTCTCTCTCTCTCTCTCTCTCTCTCTCTCTCTCTCTCTCTCTCTCTCTCTCTCTCTCTCTCTCTCTCTCTCGAGTTCTCGGCCATGACAGTGCCTCCTGATCAACTAAGTTTTTATTTTTATAATTTCATGGAAGATGTTTACCTAATGAGAGTAAATTCATAGAGAAGACTATTCTAAGTGTTGAAGATTATCTGGAGCAGAGTTATTTTCCACACGAAGCCAAAATGTTGTGTGTTGTCTGTAATAAGTCGCTGCCGTCGAAACCTAGCCTCAAAATCGCATGCAGTGGCGGCTGTGGTGATATTGCACATGTGAAGTGTGTGGACTTTGACGACGATGAACAGTGGACTTGTCAAAAGTGTTCTGCAGAGGAGCCAACTCTGAAAGATATATTCAGGAAATTAATAACGGTGGAGAAATCCATGGGCCGCTCTTTGCAGGTATGCCATGACAAACTTGATGAGCAACTCCTAACCATTAAAAATCTCACCAGTGACATTGCACTACTGAAGGAAGAAAATGCTCAGATCAAGGCTGAGTTGAAGGAAGTAAAACTACAAGTCAATGATAGTGAGCAATACAATAGACGCTCTACCTTGGAAATCCAAGGTGTACCTGAAAGCCCCGGTGAAAATGTTTGTACCAAGGTCATTCAAGTCAGCCAGACTCTGGGAATGAAAATTTCACCGGAGAGAATTGATGCTTGTCATCGCCTAGGAAAGAAGACCTCAGCAGACCGCCCCAGAGGAATTATTGTCAAGTTCATCAACAGGTGTGACCAAGAAGAATTCATAAAGCAAAGGAAGTCGAGGTCAATGTTGAATGCAATGGATGTGTTCCCAGACATATCTCTTAGTGCGAACCATGCTATTTATGTGAATGAGAGCCTGACTCCAAATAACAAGAAACTATTTTTTGCAGTTAGGAATTTTAAGTCTGTCAATAACTATAAATATGCATGGGTCAAGGCTGGTAAAATCTACCTCAAGAAAACAGACAATAGTGAAAGGTATCTTATTCGGTCGGAGGAAGATTTTGATAAATTAAAATAAAATGCATTCGAAGAAGCTTGTTTTAAGTTCAGTGATACTAAATGTGTCAATATTTATGAGTGTTATTTCATTTCACAAGTGTTGTGTATTTATTTATGTTTTCTATATTTTGTTATTTTCTTTGTGTCTGTTGTACTGTACAGTTCTCTTCATGTATAATCCTATCTCAGTATTTTTTTCAGAAGAATAGAGGATAAAACATTGAAAGAGTGTGTGACTGATTTGGCATCTAAATACCCTAAATACTTAACTGTATGTCACATTAATGCTCAGTCTCTCAATGATAGTGTGCATCGAGATGAGTTTGAGGAAATATTTTCTAATGGTGATATGGATGTGGTTGGGGTAAGTGAGACCTTTTTTAAGAATAATAGCTGCCTTGAATTGGAAAAATATAATGTCTTTTCAGTGAGCAGGAAGCAAAGGGGAGGAGGAGGTGTAGCTATGTATGTAAAGAAATGTTATAAATCCAAAGTGCTTGCTATGTCTGACGGTGAGTCCTTCAGACCAGAGTATGTAATAGTGGAAGTGGATACAGGTGTGGATAAGGTGCTAATAGCCACAATTTATAGACCACCCAAAGTTGGGTTTATGGACAAGTTTATCGAAGATATATATTCTTTCATTCTGGAATATAAACTTACTATTGTGTGTGGTGATGTAAATGCTGGAATTGGCAGAAACTCAAGTGACACAGATGTGATCTTGGAGAGCTTAAAATTATGCTCTCTTGACCTTTTAAATTTTGAGGTTACTTACCGTACTGCTACTTGCAGTAGTGTATTGGACATTATTGCAACCAACTGGGTGGATAGTGTTAAAGAATATGGACAAATACATGCTCCTGAGTTTTCACATCATGATGCACTATACGCTGTATTTCAGATTTTAAAACCACCACCTGTACGGAACAATTTAATGTATCGCTCACTAAATAATTTTTGTGCTAGTGCTTTTGCAGCTGAAGCTGAGACTATTCCATGGGAGAAAGTATGTTTAGAGAGGGACATTAATAACAAAATTTTGTGCTTTAATAACTTATTTATGGAACTTGTTGACAAACATGCACCAATGAAGTCTGCCAATTCTAAGAGGTATGTGACACCCTGGATGACCAAAGACCTATTGAAATTAATGAAATGCAGAAATAAAGCCAGGAAAAGGTATGCACAACACAAGTCTGAGGATGCCTGGGAGAATTTTCGTGTTACTAGGAATTTGGTTAAAATGAAGATAAAGGAGGCTAAAATTAAGTATTATAAGGATCTATTTTGTGAAAGCAAAAGTAGTAAAGAAATGTGGCGTTCTATACGCTCACTTGGTATTGGCAAGCAAAGTAGTACTACACCTGTAGAATTGACAATTACTGCAGGAGATTTAAACCAGCATTATCTTGATGTAGGGAGAGTGTCCAGTGAAGAAGTTATTGATGAAACTATAAGAGAATATGTGTGTCCTGTTTTTTCCTATGATAAATTTCATTTTAAGTATGTGACTCAGGCAGAAATTTGTAAAATCATCATGGGAATTAGTTCTAAAGCAGTAGGTGTTGATAATATAAGTGTAGTATTTCTTAAGTATTGTATTCACTCAGTTCTACCCGTTCTTGAGCATATTGTTAATTTTTCATTACAAAATAGTACCTTTCCTGATTTATGGAAAAGAGCCAATATAATTCCTGTACCTAAGGTTAAGAATCCCCAAGTAGCCAAAGATTTTAGACCTGTAAGTATATTGTGTGTGCTCTCAAAAGTTGTTGAAAAAATTGTGCATATTCAGGTCTCTGAGTTTCTTGTGAGTCATAATATTTTGCATCCTCTTCAGTCTGGTTTTAAAAAAGGCCACAGTACAGTTTCCGCTCTAGTCAAGGTGATTGATGATATCAAGAAAGCAATGGATGATAGACTACTCTCAATTCTAACTCTACTTGATTTTAGTAAAGCTTTTGATTGTGTTCACCACAGATTGTTAATTCATAAGTTAAGATGTATTGGTTTTTCTGAATCTGTCCTATGTTGGTTTACTTCATACCTAAGTGAGAGACAGCAGAGAGTAGTGATTAATAAAGATAACATTTCTGAGTGGGCAGAAATTATGTTTGGTGTTCCCCAGGGTAGTGTGCTTGGCCCTCTGTTATTCATTCTGTATATTAATGACTTACCCTCTGTGATTAGTTACTGTAAGCTTCACATGTATGCGGATGATGTCCAGATATATATATCTACAAGAAATGACCACCTGCATGCTTCAGTTCAGTTAATGAATTCTGATATTGAGAACATAGTTGATTTCACGCTCAAGCATAATCTCCTCATGAATCCTGGAAAAACTTTTCCAATATTGGTTGGTACTAGAAGATTTCTCAATCAACTTGACCTTCAAGTTTTGCCCAAAATATGTGTTATGGAAACTGCTGTAAACTATTGTGAATCTGTCTGTAGCCTGGGTTTACATATTGACCAAACTCTTAGCTGGGATGTACAAGCAATGAAAGTTATCAATAGAGTATTTTCAACATTGGCACAAATACGTCGTAATATCAGCTGTATCCCAATAGGCATAAGGAAAGTTCTTGTAAACTCACTAATCTTTCCACATTTTGACTATGCTGCTGCTGTGATGGTAGGGGATGTCATCAACTTTAAATTGTAAAATGCAAAGAGCTCAAAATTCTTGTGTGAGGTTTGTCTATGGTGTAAGAAAAAATGATCATGTGACATCATACTATGTTAATGCTGGCTGGTTAAAACTGGAGGAAAGGCGTAAGCTTCAGTTGGCTCTTCTTATTTTAAATGTAGTGAAAACTCAGAAACCCACTTATCTATTCAGTAACTTAACATTTATGTCAGCTATTCACTCTAGATCTTCAAGGCAAAATAAACTCAGTTTACAGGTCCCTCAACACAGAACTGAAATATACAAATTTTCTTTCTCTGTTTATGGTTCTCAATTGTGGAATGATCTCAAATTGTATCAATACTGTGATAAATCTCTGCGATATGCAAAATTGTCTCTTTATGAGTTATTCTCAAGTATTTATAACATGTAATTTATCTAAGAAACATCTTCATGTACAGTATGTATAGACTTATCAATAATTAATTATTTGTAAAATTTTTGTTGTCAATGCTCAAACAAGAGAAATGAGAGCAGGTTGTATACGTAAGGGGCTTTTAGCCTATTGTATATAATCTTTAATAAATCAATTTCAATTTCAATTTCTCTCTCTCTCTCTCTCTCTCTCTCTCTCTCTCTCTCTCTCTCTCTCTCTCTCTCTCTCTCTCTCTCTCTCTCTCTCCACCCATACCCATCCTTACTGTCTGCCTACCGCTCTCCCAGAGCCCGGAGGGCTTAAAGGACGAACCAGATCTGACTGAGTAGGAGGGAGGAGTGGAGGGGATGCGCGGCGTGGTGCGACGGAGCAGCGCACAGCCCGCTGGGTGCGGCGGGGCAGGGCGGGGCGGGGCGGGGCGAGGCGGGGCGGGGCGGGGCGGGGCGGGGCGGGGCGGGGCGCCGTGGGGTAACCAGACGCGATTCATTATAAAGTGCCCTGCACCTGCACAAAGAGACGCGCCACCGTCGCCGTCGCTTCAGGAACACACACACAAAAAAAAAAACCGTGTCAAGTAAGACGAAAAAGTGCACAAGCGTCGCAGGCAGGCAGGCAGGCAGCGCAGTGCGGGGCCGGGGCAGAGCGCCGCCGGCCGGACAGACGACAAAAGGTCTGGCGCCGGGCGCGGAAGCAGTGGGGTGGGGCGGGGCGGGGCGGGTCGGGGCATCTCGGCCACAAGATGCTGCCCTGGAGGTGTCACGGCAGCGTCCTTCGAGGGTCACACAGTGCCCAGGCGTCAGGCGTACCACAAACAGCCGATAGGCGGGCTGCTAGCGCGCCCGATTCCGAATCCCACTCCCACTGCTTTCTTCGGGGCCCGACTCTCCGCGGAGAGTTGGTAGCGGAGCACCCAGCGGCCCCCTGCATCCACCCCTCCCCTCTCCCCGTCGGATGTCGTTATCGGAATAAGCCGCCGAGCTCCCGCCTGGCTTATTACCGCATTTAAATCAAGAACCACTCAATCCGCCTCGGAAAAATTAACGAGGCGAAAATAAGAACGGCGCTCCGGGTCGGGCGCACTTTGGAGCAGACTGCAGCTTTATTGGGAAGGCGGACGGCGGCGGCCGCGCGGTTTAGGGTGGGGAAGGGCGAGGAGGGCGGGGCGGGGAGGGGTGGGGTGGCAGGGTGAGGCGGGGCGGGGTGAGGCGAGCCATTGCCGCGCGTGGTGGGTGCCGGGGAGGTGCCGGGGTCGGAGTACTGCTATGGGTACTCCACGGCGCGCCGAGCAGCGTCTTTCATGAAATTCGACGCCAAGCCGACCGGCCGCAATTAACCCGAGTGAGTTATGGCCGTGAAACTGCGAGGATGAGGCGTGGTGGAGCATGACTGGGCGTAGTGGGGCGGGGCGGGGCGGGGCGGGGCGGGGCGGGGTGGGGCGGGGCGGGGCGGGGCGGTCACGTCACGGCGGGCTGCAGCGCGCGCGTGCCCGGGGCGCGCCTGTCTCGTCCCTTTCCCTGTCCCCCAGGACCTCGGTTGGCCCAGGGTCTCCGCGCCGCGCCGGGGCGCGCCAGGGCCGCAGGGCAGAGCCGCGCCCTCTTCACCTACCTGACAAGGTAGAAAGGACCGCCCCCAGCCCCAGCCCCAGCCCCAGCCCGCCCCCGCCTCGCCCGCCTGCAGGCTCTGGCCCCGAGCTGGCGAGTCGTAAAAACTGAGATGACTACCAGTTGCAGGGCGTGGCGGCGCGGAGCAGCAGGGCCCGGCCCGGCCCGGGGGCCAACGCCCTCTCCCCCTTGTCTCCGAAAAGGGTCGGGAAGCCGTGCGCTTGTTGGCGAGGGAACGGCGAGCAGCAGCAGCAGCAGCAGCAGCAACGAACAGACCCTAAACGAGCCGCGGCGGGAAGCGGCGCGACGCAGCGCGCAAAGCTAGCAGAAGCAAATGTTGAGCAGCGTTCAGTGTGCCCCGTCCAGTCAGTCCACGGTGGACGCGGTGGACGTCCACTAGCATACGCTTTGGATGGCAGGTGTAGGTAATTTTGAGGAGTATTTGAGAGTTTTGCGTTTGGGGGTTGATGGTAAAGGAGGACGCGCGGAGCGTGGACCTTGCAGGCAAACCCCTGCGGGGAGGACAGCAGGGCAGAGCCGTGAAGGAGAGGGGGAGGGCAAGGGGTAACTAACTGGACTATTCACGGTTCACGAACTTATTAATACTTGATATTCAGACAATATTTGCAACTATTCAAAAAGTATTCAAAATATTCAAGAATATTCGTGGTATTCATTAGTATTCGCAACAATCACTCATATTTAACAATATTTCCAACTATTTCATGGATATTCATTAGTATTCATCAATATTTATCTGTATTCAGCCATATTTACACCTATTCAGCCATATTCAACATAGATGCATGCAGTCGGTGCACGCACTCTACATGTCGACCTCCCCACACACAAAAGCAAAATCTGAGATGAAAATGGCACAACTTCCCATTTTTTCCATTTAATGAGACATTTTTCCAAATATTGATTATTTATTAAATACCGAGTCACCTACTTGTCACTAAATTCATTTTGTGTTTACTTTGGCTCTTGTTTTTCTGTTACGTTGGTTGTCGTGCGATTGATTCCCAGCTAATGGCTACGTTTGAATACTCTGGTTAAACGTAAGGCGTGCAAGGAGCAATCCGCACACACCAGCGCACAAAGTGTTGAAGTCTTGTGTGATTGGTATGAGCTTGGTGAGTGAGGAGAGCTGACAAAGAGTAATGTAGCGAAAGGATTTTATCCCCTTCAAAAATACTACAAAACTGGTAGCAATCCCTTGCGATCTGATGGCACCTTATGCGTTGACCTAAAAACAATGTCTTTATTGTAATTGTTGGATGTGATAAATAGGTATAAAATCCAACTTTCCATGGGGAAGCCCCAGAAAATACACGCACATCTGATCCAAATTATTCTCTCAATTACATGATTAAATAGGATTTTTAGTAAATTATTGTGAATTATTTCTATTTATTCCAAATTATTGGAAATTAACTTGCAATAATGCAAAATAATCACAATTATTTCAATTATTTTTTTAAACTTTTCAGAAACAAATTTTGCTCTTCTATTGAAAGGGTGGCGTGAAAACATAGAAAATTTTTGCGGCAGTAAACCTCCCGAAGGAGGTTGCGGTTCCCGCCAGGCACAGGGCTTTAACCCCCTGTGGCAGCCAACTGCTTCGGTGTTCCATGGGAACCGGCGCTTTGCTGACTGCGATCCTATCGCGCAATTCGACAGATTTGATCCCCGTACCACCATTGGCCTACCCCTAGAGGTACGAGCGGTGTCAAGGGCGTTAGACTTCCTGATCCCAGTTTCAGAGGCCTTACCTCGGAGGGGTACGCGGGATTCGAACCCACAACCCCGAGTGCCGACACAGCCAGAACAGGAAGCGACCCAACGCCCAGAGCCACCGAGCCAACGGCAGTGAGACGTGTTTAACTTCTATTTGACCTGCCATCCAGCTGCGGCCAAAGGGAATGTCAAGCGCGAAAAACACTTTCCCGAGTGGGAGTCGAACTTCGGACCACTCACTTCGGTGAAGCGCGCTCTACCAACTGAGCCACGACGCCACGATGACTGTACAGTGCGTCGGGTTCGAGTTTTATTTGCCCTGTCCTCCTTGCTGGAGGCTGCAGGATACGCAACAAATACCCCTCGCACTGTACAGTCATCGTGGCGTCGTGGCTCAGTTGGTAGAGCGCGCAACACCGAAGTGAGTGGTCCGAAGTTCGACTCCCACTCGGGAAAGTGTTTTTCGCCCTTGACATTCTCTTTGGCCGCAGCTGGATGGCAGGTCAAATAGAAGTTAAACACGTCTCACCGCCGTTGCACTGTAAAAAATAGTTGTCAGGAGACAAGAGGTTGCACGATTAGCACCTTGTTCTCGAACAAAGGAGTTGTTTTTAGTATTACACTTAAAAATATCCGTATGTTCTTACCATATGGCCCCATACAAACAACTGATGTGTATGGAACGGTATGGATGTGTTGTAACGTGACAACAAAATTGTTGTTAACTTTTTAACTAACACATTTTGTCGGAAAACAGTGAAGTTTGTAATTAATAACCTTTCTGTGCAGTAATAAGACCAAAACACCTTTTTTGAAAAAAGGAAATTTTTTGAACTCTTGACCTTTGACAAAAAGTTTGTTTTTTAACAACAAATGTTGTTTAAAAAGTTAACAACACTTTTGCTGTTAATCAACAACAAAATTTTTTACAGTGTGGCTCGGTGGCTCTGGGCGTTGGGTCGCTTCCTGTTCTGGCTACGTGTCGGCACTCGGGGTTGTGGGTTCGAATCCCGCGTACCCCTCCGAGGTAAGGCCTCTGAAACTGGGATCAGGAAGTCTAACGCTCTTGACACCGCTCGTACCTCTAGGGGTAGGCCAATGGTGGTACGGGGATCAAATCTGTCGAATTGCGCGATAGGATCGCAGTCAGCAAAGCGCCGGTTCCCATGGAACACCGAAGCAGTTGGCTGCCACAGGGGGTTAAAGCCCTGTGCCTGGCGGGAACCGCAACCTCCTTCGGGAGGTTTACTGCCGCAAAAATTTTCTATGTTTTCACGCCACCCTTTCAATTGAAGAGCAAAATTTGTTTCTGAAAAGTTTAAAAGAATTATTGAAATAATTGTGATTATTTTGCATTATTGCAAGTTAATTTCCAATAATTTGGAATAAATAGAAATAATTCACAATAATTTACTAAAAATCCTATTTAATCATGTAATTGAGAGAATAATTTGGATCAGATGTGCGTGCATTTTTTGAGGTCACCCTCTTTCCATTTGTTTACCCAAATGAATTAAAGAAAAAACACGAATATTCACAAATATTCACGATTATTCACGAGTATTCACCCATATACAAAAATATTAACTCATATTCAAAAATATTCACCCATATTCAAAAAATTTCACCCATATTCAAAAATATTCATCCATATTCAAAAATATTCACCCATATTCAATTGAATATTAAATATTCATATATTCAGTTGTATTCAAAGTATTCACTTGGTGAATATATTCACAGTACACGAAAATCCCGAGTTGGTTACCCCTCGCGGGAGGGGGAATGGGCGGCGAAGGGCCGTGCTCGGCGGC
>JAHWGI010000071.1:245000-253974 GCA_029379305.1 Frankliniella fusca | reverse complement strand
GCGGGGGGCCGGAGCCCCGCCTATCACGTCGCTGGGAGTCCACGAGTTTCTCAAAAATGAGGTTAGGCTCGAGGAAGCAGACATCGTCGGGATTCAGGTAGACATCCCACTCAAGAAAGTCTGGGTGAAGTTCGTGGCCGAGGATCTTTGCTTTGATGTGGTGCAGCACGGAAGGTATGAATTCAAGCATGGAAACGGAGAAATCTCCATTGTCCGAGCCCAAGGCGCTGGTCGAGGCTCCAGGTTGGTGCGAGTGTTTCGCCTCCCTTTTGAGGTTAGCAACCTCAAATTGTCAGCTGAGCTCAGCAAGTATGGGAAAGTTATTGGCGGCGTCCAGGATGAAAGATTTGATGATAAACACGTATTCAAGGTCAGGACTGGTGTTCGCAGGGCCCGAGTTGAAATTTCGCAGCATATTCCATCGTACATCACTGTTGATAATCAGAAGTGTTTAGTTATGTATGCCGGGCAACCTGCAACCTGTGGGATTTGCAATTTACCGGGCCATCTGCGTAAGCAATGTCCCGAAAAAGGAAAGCCGAAATCGTTCAGTGCCGCGCTGAGGGGGGCTGACGATGGCGAAAATATGGATGAAACTGAAATTGATTGTTCTTTGTATGTCGACCAGGGAGGCTATGGGACGGCCGAGCCAACCAGCAGCGGCACCAGCCCGCTCACCCAGGGACAGCCGGCGGCCCGGGGCCCGGCCGGGGAGCAGCAGCACGGCACGGCACAGCAAGAAGACGGAGATACCCCGCGCGAGCAGAGACTCCATCTGGAAGAGGCGGCAGTAGAGACGGTACCGACAGCGGCGGCAGGTGACGGCCCTCCAGGCGGCCCCTCAGGTAGGCCAGCACGATTCGTGTTCGACTCCAACACTTTAGCGGATGGGTGGGAATACCAGCCTCCGACTCAGACGGAGATCGGTGAGAAGAGGGGCGGGGGCGTAGGAGGGGAGCCGGTGGAAGGAATGGAAATTGCTCTGGAGGCTGCTGCTATACCAGCGGATGTGACTACCACCCCCGCCGAGGGGGAGGAACCCTTCGTGGTGATAGGGCCGAACGGGAAGCCACTCCCAAATCCAGCGGAGCGAGAGCGGCGCCCGTCACTAGCGGGTGGCGTACAAACCAGGCAGACGAGGTCGCGGGCAGGGAGCGGGAGCAGTGTTGGTAGCGCGGCGGGCGGACCAAGGAGGCCACTTACGCCCGTTCAGATGTCGGCCCTGGCGACATATGCAGATGGGAATAAAACTCGGGAGCCTAGCTTCATGAAGAGAGCAGCATCGACAATACTCGGAGGGAACTCGAAAAAGCAAAACAAGGAAAACAAAAACTAAAAAAAAACAATGGATAGCGCCCTCAAAATTATGTCACTTAATGTTTGCACTATTTCGGCACAGGAAAAACTCGAAGCGGTACGCCACGTCATCAGAAGAGAAAAGGCCGACATCGTCTGTCTGCAGGAGGTGCGCGCGCCGTTCCTAGGCGTTCCCGGCTTCAAGGAGATAACGAACGTTGGCACTGCAGGGCGAGGCACGGCGGTGCTGGTCCGCGACAACCTGGACATGATCGAGGAGAGGCGGCTCCCCAGCGGGCGCGCTACCGCGGTCAAAGTAAGTGACGTCACCATTGTCAATATTTATGCCCCGGCAGGGTCACAGGGCCGTCAAGAGCGGGCGAAGTTTTTCACGGAAGACCTGGCGCTGCTGCTTGCTGACCTCAGGGACCAAGTTGTGTTCGTTGGAGACTTCAACGCGGTCATCCGGCCCCAAGACACCACTGGAACGGCAGCACCATGCGCGATACTGCGTAACGTAGTTTCTGCGATGAGGCTGGAGGACGCTTGGCTGCAGCTGAAACCAGAGGAGCAAGGTTTTACCTATGTGACTAACGAATGTTCTTCTCGCCTAGATAGACTGTACCTGAGCAAAGAGCTGACACCAGGCCTCCGGGGCGCGCGTCTCATCTCCACCGCGGTGAGCGACCATCTCGCGCTGCTCGTAGAAGTCGAGCTGCCCGCCGCCCGCCGCGCAGAGCCCGACCGTCCGCACCAGGGCCAGTGGAAGCTTGACCCCGCGCTGCTCTCCAGCAAAGGATTCCTGGCTCGCCTGCAGGCCGTCTGGGAAAACTGGAAACAGAAGAAAAATCAGTATGATGACGTCATCACTTGGTGGGAGGAGGGCAAAGGAAGGCTGAGGTCCTTTTGTGCAGCCAGGACACGGGAGGTACGGAAGGATGACGAATCGCTGCTAAAATTCTTTCATGACTGCCTTGCAGAACTGCACGCCGGGCGGGTAGACAACCCAACCAACGCGGCTGATGAACGGGTGGCCTACTTCAAACGGCGGATCATGGACGTGCTGCGGAGGCGCCTGCTTGGTGTCGCGGCGCGGGCCAAGTGCAGCACACCGTGCCAGGACGAGCCCCCGGCGGTGCACCACGTTGCCGCCGGCATCCGCCGAATCGAGGCCAACACCATCGAGAGCCTGCAGGACGCGGCGGGGCAGGTGTTCTCAGGACAGGCAGCCATCGAAGCTCACGTCAGGGAGTACTTCGAGGAGGTGTTCCGCGAGTTGCCGGGTGAGTCTGACAAACCGACGCCTCTCTTGGACGCGGCCATCGAGGGCCCCGTCTTGGACGACCAGGACAACACCAACCTCCTGGCCGAGATCACAGAGGCTGAGCTGCTGGAGGCGATCAAGGCCTGTCCCCGCAGCAAGAGCCCCGGCGAGGACGGGCTTACGGCTGAGCTGTACCTGGTCGCGTGGGACATCCTCGGCAAGGACATGCTCGCCGCTTTCAACACCATGATGCAGCGGCGCCAGGTGGCAGACAGTCACACCAAAGGAGTGATGGTGCTTATCCCGAAGGTGAAGGAGCCCGTCACGGTGAAGGACTTCCGGCCGGTGACACTTCTTGACGTGGACGGTAAGATCCTGTCCCGGATCCTGGCCCGGCGGCTGGAGAAGGTGCAGGACAAGCTGCTGCACCCTCTGCAGGTAAGAGGTGGCGGAGGGAGGACGATGCACGCGGCCCTCGCTGACATCCGCGACTGCATCGCGGTGGTGGACACGGCCAACAGGCAGCCAAGGACCAAGGTGGGAGCGTGCCTGGTTGCGCTAGACATCGCCGGCGCCTTCAACAATGTCACGCACCAGGTCATATGGGAGATCCTGCGGCGGTACGGTGTGGGTGCGGACTTCATCACCCTGATCATGTCCATGTACAGGAAGGCGACGACCTGCGTCAGGATTAACGGGTCGCTCACGCCACCCTTCGTCCTCGGGAGGGGCGTGCGCCAGGGGTGCCCGCTGAGCATGGTCATCTTCAACGTCGTCATGTCCGTCCTGATAAGAGTCCTTGCTTGCAGACTGAGAGGCATCAGCATCCCGGACGTCAGGGGAGGCGGGGCAGAGCCGTGCCTCGCAGTGTCGGCCTACGTCGATGACGTCATCGCCGTGCTGGAGAGACCGGAGGACGCCGCCGCGCTCGCCACCGCGCTGCGAGACTTCGGTGAAGAGACGGGGCTGAAGGTCAATAACACCAAGTCAAAGGCGCTCCCACTAGGCGCCTGGGGACATCAGGTCCTGCTCCCGTTCCCGTACGTGCAGGAGGTCAAGGTGCTCGGCATCGTCTTCACGGCCTCGGTGCACGGGATGGCCGCCGCCAACTGGACCAGCCGCGTCGGCGCGCTACGGGCCACCCTCGCCGACGCGCGCCTTCGGGCGTTCAACATCGCGCAGCGGGTAGAGTATGCGAACACATACGCAATGTCCTTACTCTGGCATCTTGCGCAGGTCATCCCCATCTCCATGACGACGGCGAAGGACGTCAGGAAGGCCTTGGGGAAGTTCCTCTGGGCGGGCGAGCTCCTCCGGGTCCCCTTCGAGGTCATGATCCTGCCCAAGGCGCTAGGCGGCCTGGGGCTGCACGACCCGCTGCACAAGTCCCGCGCCATGTTCGTGGCCCGGTGGATGACGGCCGAGAGAGCTGCCAACGTCTCCCTCAGCGGCGGCTGGCTGCGCATCCTGGGCGAGCTGCACCCCCACGGCACGGCGCTGCCCATGTCGGTGCGGTACATGGGGCCGGTCCGGGACGTCGTCGCCGAGGGGAAGGCTCCCCCTGTCCTGGCCGGCAAGGACCTCACCAAGGCCATCTACAACGCCTTCCTGGCCGACGCCATCGCCAAGCCCCGCGTCTGCAGGCTCAACGGTGACGCAGACTGGCCGCTCGTGTGGCGGCGCGTCCACTCGGCGCTGCTGCCGGCGGCCGCGAGGGCAGCATGGTTCCGTGTCGCGCACGACGTGCTCCCGACGCGCGCAAGGCTCGCCGCCATCAACTGGGTTGACTCGCCGCTGTGCCTCCGATGCGACGACGTGGGCGACGACCTGCTTCACCATCTTCTCGGCTGCGGGCGGGAGCGGCGCGCCATCTGGGCGTGGGCGGCCACTAAGCTGTCGGTGCTGCTGGGCCTGGACCCCGTGCCGCCAAACATCGTCATCCGCCCCGACTTCGGTGCACCGTCCCGAGGTCGCCAGGACGCGGCCGTCATCATCTTGGGCACGATGGTGCACTTCCTCGCCTCCAACCAGAAGGTGCGGATGGGCGACTTCCTGGCCGTCATGAAGGAGGAGAAGGACCGCGCCATCCAGAGCGGTGACCCCGGGCTGCAGCAGTCAATGAAGACGTTGTAGTGTAGACCTACCATGGATGCGCCCTCAGGCGCTGCAACACGGCGGTGCCGGGGCGCGGCGCGCCGCCAGCAGTCTCCCCGCGGCGTCCTCGCCGACTCCCAAGAGAATCACGGGCCAAGCCTTTTCCACCGTGGAGAGGAGCGGCAGGCGCTGCGCGGCGCTGTTAAGTCCCCGGGTCTGCGGGCCGGAGGGGGGCCACTGGCAGTGCTGACTGGCGGCGCACCACGCGCGAGTCCGGCGCACCGTCTCGGGGCGTAAGTCAGCCGCGGCGCTTTCGTCCGACCCCGCGCGTCGGTAGCCGCCCCTGTCCTCGGGCAGCGGTCGTAGCGAGCGGTGGGAGACGGACAGGTAGGAGAAGAGCAGAGACGCACTCTAGAAATTAAAGCTTCCGGAGGCAGCGCGCTTAGCGCCGGCCCCCGACTTAGTGCGTACTGTACTGTACAGTAGGCTCGGGCAGCGACAGGCGAGGGGGAGAGGAGAGGAGAGGGGGCCGGCTCACGGCCAAGGTCACCAGGCGGAGGGAAGGGAGAGGGGGAATGAGAGAGAAGAATACGGCAGTGCGGCGGTGAGACAGAGAGGAGGAGGCGGGAAGAAGGAGTGGGGGAGTAAGAGAGAAGAATACGGCAGCGCGGTGGTTGAGACAAGGAGGAGATAGCGGGGAGAAGGAGTGGGGGAGCGAGAGAGAAGAATACGCCAGCACGGTGGGTGAGACAAGGAGGAGATGGCGGGGAGGAGAAGTGAGGGTGCGAGAGAGAAGAATACGGCTGCGCGGCGGGTGAGACAAGGAGGAGACGGCGGGGAGGAGGAGTGAGGGAGCGAGAGAGAAGAATAAGGCAGCGCAGCGGGTGAGACAAGGAGGAGATGGCGGGGAGCACGAGCGGGGGAGGGGGAGAAACAGAGAGAGGCCAGGAAAGGAGAGGAGGCGAAGTGAGGAGAAGGGGAGTAAGGAGAGGTCAAGGCCAGATGGGCAGGTTGTATTTGAATCAAAGCAAACTTTAATCATTCGTCATTTCAATGCTAAACAGTTAATTACCTGCAAATTATTAAATCTTTATTGTTTGTTATCTGTTACTGTTGTTCAAAGATTTAATAAAAGTGTTATGGATAAGGCATCGGTCTCCTAAACCGGGGATTGAGGGTTCGAGTCCCTCCAGGGGTAGGTGATGCTGAGCATCGTTTACAATTTTGTTTGTTTGTTTGTTTGTTTGTTTGTTTGTTTGTTTGTTTGTTTGTTTGTTTAAAATGTAAACGAGCACACTGTCCACAACGAGAACAGACAGTAAGAACAAAGAGGAAGAAAAATATTGTCAGAAGTGGGATTTGAACCCACGCCCTCAGACGAGGACCAGAACACTCGACCCGTGTTCGACCGGGCAAGGGAGGAGGGGTGCCCTTGAGTCTGGCGCCTTAGACCGCTCGGCCATCCTGACGATGTGGTGGGAGACGGCTCAGGGCCGGTGTGCGTGCACCCGCCAGGGGCCTGCTGTTACCCTACTCGTGGTGCACGGTGCGCGACGGCCACCCGCACCGTGGAGCGCTGTTATCCACCGTGCATCCGGTATGGTCTAGTGGCTAGGATACCTGGCTTTCACCCAGGTGGCCCGGGTTCGATTCCCGGTACCGGAAAGTGCCATCTTTTTACGTTTTCCCTGGGCCCGTGGCAAAAAGAAAAATAAGAGCGCGTCCTTCGAGCCGGATTTGAACCAGCGACCTATGGATACCTGTCATCGACGCTTCTACAGTCCACCGCTCTACCAACTGAGCTATCGAAGGTTGATGGTGGGGGCGGTCGTCGGCATCGGGAAGTGCCACCGAAGTGCCATATCTCTGTGAATGTATAGAGTCTGGCTGGCTGTTGGGCTGTTGGCTGTCGTGGCGTGGGCGCGTTGGCGCGTGTCAATTTTTGTGGCCTGGCCATGGGCGTGGGGGTCAAAAGATGGCCCATGGGGGGATCGAACCCACGACCTTCGCGTTATTAGCACGACGCTCTAACCAACTGAGCTAATGGGCCGTTGTGGCGGGTGCGAGACGCGCGAGAGGTGCGAGACGCGCTAGGCGCTAGGCGAGTCAGGCAGAGCGTCGTCTTGTCGGGGCCGTCTCGTACTTGGCATGCGAGACACGGAGGTGGCGGCACTTGTCGGCAAGCCCGGTTAGCTCAGTCGGTAGAGCATGGGACTTTTAATCCCAGGGTCGTGGGTTCAAGTCCCACATCGGGCGTCTTTGATTTTATTTCTTGCATTTCTTTCTTTCTTTGCTTGTTTGGCGATGAGCACAGCGACCGGCAAAGGCACTGCCGCTGCGAAACGGAGCAGCGCCGCCCGGCTAGCTCAGTCGGTAGAGCATGGGACTCTTAATCCCAGGGTCGTGGGTTCGAGCCCCACGTTGGGCGTCTCTCTGTTTTGCCGACTGCCGACTGTCCATCACCAATTCGGCGAAAGCCTCCGAGAGGTGGCGCCCACGCCCTTTTTCGCGGTCGGCCACCACCCGCGCCGCAGCCACACACCACTCCGGGCCAGGCGACCATGCCCGCGCGCCAAACAGGCATACTTACCTGGCGCAGGGGTCAACCGTGATCACGAAGGCGGTTCCCCCAGGGCGAGACGGCGTCATTGCACTCCGATGCCGTTGACCTCTGCGAGTATCTCAAATGTAGATACCTCGGGCGTGTAATTTTTTGACAGTCGGGCTAGCGTTCGCGCTGGCCCGGTACAAATGCCACACCAACGACTCTATGTAAGACGGCCCACTCGCCGACAGGTCCCATTGCCCATCGACAGCCGACAGACCGGCGGACACGCAACGAAACGCAGCTCTTCCATTTGCGGCTCGCGCGGCTGCTCACGGCACCGCCCTCCTACACACGCCGCCGCCACACCCATCCACAGCCAGTCTCGGAGTCATCTTCAGCACGTACAAATCTTTCGCCTTTTACTAAAGATTTCCGTGGAGGTGACTCACAACGAGTATCACTTGCAATTTTTCTTCTTCGCCCCGCTCCTTGCGGGTGGGGCGGCACAAACACACGCACACATTGCACCCATCCACGGTGTCGCGAGCCAACGCCGCAGCGTCTCGAGGCTGATGTTGCCCGGGCCGTCACAGAACGGGTAGCCCACAGACGAACGACAACTGGACTGGGTCGGCTCACGACACGCACAACTACAGGCTGAGTCACACGCTGTGCCGCAGCGTCCTCTTCCATCCAGTCCTCGGTTATATTGTGGTTTATTGAACCATATAAAATAATAGTGTACAAGTTGTTTTACAGAATATTTGCAGGCGCTACATTGATAGTGCGTTGAACACTGCGTTTGTTAGAAGGCTTTATTAAGCATAAGAGCAATCCCTAGGCTCCCCACGGTCCTGTCCAATCCAGTTGTTTTATTTGACCGGGTTCACCTTCACATTTTAGGAGTAGCAATTTGAAGATATTTTTATGCAGTTAAGCTTGATAATATATAAAAGTAAGATATAGGTACTTATATTGTGCAGATAGGGCAGCAATTATTATTTAATAAAAAAAGAGTATTAAGGTTTTAGGAGAAAGGGGGAGGCAAACATTGAAGCCATAAGGGCTCTTTTGGTGAGTCCAAACATAGTGACTTATTGCCTCCAAGAAGCGCAAGCGCTTCGTGCTAGGGTGAGACAACCTGCACAGTAAGAAGTGAAAGGGACCAATGCAAGTGCCGATTAATAATAATAAATTAACAATGCACGACACTTTTGAGGCATTTGAATTACAAAAATTGAATTTTGGTGGGGAAAATTTTTAATTTAAAATTGGCAAAATGACATCAGTCTTGTACTGCCGGTGGTTGGAAACATGCTCGGTATAAATATCTCTGGACCAACGTATCACGTCGGACACTACTTTGCGTTTAAATATTGTTCTTTTTTGCTGATCAATTCCGAGGTGCGTAAGGACTTTATCATTGGCTGGGTCCCAGCAGCCAAGAGAACCTACAACTAGTGCATCACAAACCACAGTGAACCCTAAGCCCTGCAAGTAATCTGCGAGGGGTGCATATTTGTCCCTCTTTCTTTGGCGGGCCTCCTCGAAAGCAACATAACGGTTTTCAAATGGACAACACACATCCACTATAACAGCCTTCTTTTGAGCCTCGTCGCGGATCACAATATCAGGTAAGAGTCTACCAGGAAAGCCTGCAACTGTTTTTTCAACACTTAACTTTTCACGGCACAACACATTCATGTTTTCTATTGTGTGTTTCAGGACACTTCGATGGCGGTTGTTCCAGGCCCTGGAGTGGACGGCGCAGT
>JAHWGI010000071.1:220000-240000 GCA_029379305.1 Frankliniella fusca | reverse complement strand
GCGCAAGGATGACACGCAAAATCGTGAAGCGTTCCACATTTTTTGACGAAACGTGAAATAAAAAAGAATGAAAAAATAAAAGGCATGCCCCAGGCGAGGCTCGAACTCGCAACCCCGGCATAGCTCGCAGACACTGCCCTATAAGTACCGTGCGCTAACCGATTGCGCCACTGGGGCTCGACACGTCGCGTGACGGCAACGGCCCGATCGGCTGATCGAGGATCGAGGAGACGAAAGGAAAACTGGAACGTCCATGGGGAAGAAAAATGACTGTCAGGAGTGGGGTTCGAACCCACGCCCTCAAACGAGGACCAGAACCCTCAGGGGATGCCTTAAGTCTGGCGCCTTCGACCACTCGGCCATCCTGACTGCTTGGATGAGGTGCAGCCGATTTGGCACTAGACGAGGCGGAAAGGACAGTTGTCATGGCCGGGTGGATACCTCGCGGCCGACAAAAGGTGGCAGCGGTGGGATTCGAACCCACGCCTCAAGAATGAGACTGGTGCCTTAAACCAGCGCCTTGGACCGCTCGGCCACGCTACCGCACCGTTGCAATGGTCGAACTGGGGACCTTCTGGGTGATGTGGTGTGATGCGATGCCCCAATGCGACATATGCACTGCATCAGCCGCCCTGCTGGCCAGCCGGGAGTGGTGGCACACTCCTGTAATCCGGCGACCCGGAGGCTGGTGGACGAGGATGGCTACTGTCTGGGAGCCACCGTTACGAGTGTGCCCATGGTGACAGGGCGTCCGCTCTGGGCTTGCCATCAACATGCGATCCTCGGAGGAGTCCGGGCGGTTGCAGGTTCGCTAAGGAGCGGCGTACCGGGCCAGGGAGGGAACTCAGCAGCCAAAAGTCGCCGTGGCAAGCGGTGGAGGGATCGCGCCCGGGAGTGGGCGCCTCGTACCGGCCCAGGCTGCGTAGCCAGACCGTCCCCCTTTCATTTTGATGTTGTTGTTTTTTTTTCTCCTTAATGCCCTATTTTTCCCCTTTCTCTTTTTATGTCTTTGTTTCGGTCGTTCTCTCTCTCTCTCTCTCTCTCTCTCTCTCTCTCTCTCTCTCTCTCTCTCTCTCTCTCTCTCTGCAATACGACCCACATCTTATAAGCGAGTCCCAAAAACTGGCCGCGATTCTGAAGACGGCGATTCGTCCCACCTGAATGATGCAAAACAGATAGCAGAGCAAGGTTTCGATCCTCGGACCTCTGGGTTATGGGCCCAGCACGCTTCCACTGCGCCACTCTGCTCACATGACTACGGTAATGCGGCTCGCGGCCCCACTGCAGTCAGTCGCCCTCCCTACCTGACAGCGCCAGCTCAAAAAGGTGCGACAGCCGGGAATCGAACCCGGATCAACTGCTTGGAAGGCAACTATGCTAACCACTACACCACTGTCGCGTGTTTCCGAGGCGTGTTGCTTCGACCCATGAAGGGCCTGGTGCCAAGGCCGCGACTTGGTTCGTTGCTGCAAGTGATGGCGTGGCTCACACCGGTTTGGAAGGCTGCGTCTTCACATTGCGACGCGCTCAAACACGCTCCACTAGTAGTACGAGGTAGCGACGTCTCCCGGCCGTCAGAGTGGACTGCGGGATCCGGCTCGACGTCCTCATGGCTCAGTGGTTAGAGCACCGGTCTCGTAAACCGGGGGTCGGGAGTTCGAATCTCCCTGAGGGCAGCGTCTCGTTTTGAGATTGTCGCTGCTGGCGCTCGACGGACAATGGGCCAGGTAGGTCACCGCGCGTCGACAACACAGCCCCTGTGGCCTAATGGATAAGGCATCGGTCTCCTAAACCGGGGATTGAGGGTTCGAGTCCCTCCAGGGGTAGGTGATGCTGAGCATCGTTTACAATTTTGTTTGTTTGTTTGTTTGTTTGTTTGTTTGTTTGTTTGTTTGTTTGTTTGTTTAAAATGTAAACGAGCACACTGTCCACAACGAGAACAGACAGTAAGAACAAAGAGGAAGAAAAATATTGTCAGAAGTGGGATTTGAACCCACGCCCTCAGACGAGGACCAGAACACTCGACCCGTGTTCGACCGGGCAAGGGAGGAGGGGTGCCCTTGAGTCTGGCGCCTTAGACCGCTCGGCCATCCTGACGATGTGGTGGGAGACGGCTCAGGGCCGGTGTGCGTGCACCCGCCAGGGGCCTGCTGTTACCCTACTCGTGGTGCACGGTGCGCGACGGCCACCCGCACCGTGGAGCGCTGTTATCCACCGTGCATCCGGTATGGTCTAGTGGCTAGGATACCTGGCTTTCACCCAGGTGGCCCGGGTTCGATTCCCGGTACCGGAAAGTGCCATCTTTTTACGTTTTCCCTGGGCCCGTGGCAAAAAGAAAAATAAGAGCGCGTCCTTCGAGCCGGATTTGAACCAGCGACCTATGGATACCTGTCATCGACGCTTCTACAGTCCACCGCTCTACCAACTAAACACTTTATTCGTAAAATTTCACAGGTAAAAAATAGTTTACAATAAGGTTGTTAATTGTAATAGTGTTATATAATAAAAGAAAAAAAAGCTAAAAAGCTTTTACCTGTTTCGGGATGGTATTTGAACCCGGGTATTTTGGTTGACAATCCGTGAGGTAGCCCGTTGCGCTGCAGAGCGGGTCTACCTTCCGCGCTGAAAATAGCGCACCTCCCTCCCCTCTCCAGTTCTCTCCTCCCTCTTCCACTTTCTCCTCCTTCTCCCTCTCCTCCTTTCTCCTCTTAGTATCATTTATTATATCCTCTTTTAACCCCTTTTTTTTGTTATCTTTTCTCAATTTTCAAAACATCATTTTACAGTACACACAAGGAATCAAAATATACAAGCATGTTCATAGTAACAGTTCAACAAATAATTATCAGATTTAAATTTCATTTCTTCTTTGCATTCGGCTTCTTACTTCTTGTCTTCACTCCTCCTTTTTCTTCTGGGCTTCCACTTGCTTCTCTCTTCCTGCTCAGGCTTCTGCTTCTCATCATTCCCTCCACGATTTTCCATCTCTCCGCATTCCTTCTTTTCTCCTCGGCGCCAATCTCCCCTCCCGTCGTCTGCTTGCTCACCGGGTGTTGTTGTGGCTGGGTCTTGCAGGTGGGCGCGACATCGGCTTCTGCTGTGACGTCAGCTGGTGGCGGGCTGGGCTGGCGGATGACGTCAGCTGACGGCTCGCTTGCAGCGGGCGGCGGGGGGAGGAGGGGGGGGCGCACCGCTCGGCTCAGGCTCTGCCTCCGAATCGTCGGCGGGCGGCGGCTCTTCGGTCTCATGCTGTCTCTCTCTTACTTCATGCTTCTTACGGCGCTTCTCCGGACACTTCGAACGCAGATGATCGGTCGAGGAGCACACTGAACACGTGCGTGGCTGGCCCGGGTACTCGACGAATACCGTCCAGCCACAGATGTTAACAAAGTTTGGGATGTGTTCACGCATCTCAAAAATCACGGTCCTAACTCCCGACCAAAGACCACAGAACGGATGACCCTCTCCATACCGATCTCTCTCCGACTCAAGGACATCTCCGTACTCTTCCAGGGCCTCACACATGTTACTCGTACTCACTTCAATTGGAAGATTTCTAATTTTCATGGTGATGAGCTGTTGGCCGTTGACGGTCAAGAACACAGTGCGCTCCGATCCGTCTTCACACTTCATCTTCCGTTTGCGATTCGACAGCATATCTTGAATCACCTCTTCGGTTAAAGCCGGCCTCTTGAACTTTAAATGCACCCGGCTCCCCCCAAATTCTTCTTCAACACCCTCAAGGTCACGGCACGAACGGCGTAGATTTTTGGTCACAAACAAAAATATATCCGAGGCTGGTGGGCGGCCTCCCTCCTTCTTCAGAAAGTTGAGGGTCGTTGTGCAGATGCGGAGAATTTCTTTGGAGTCGGCCATCTTAGATCTGTACACAAACAATCGTAGCGCGAGCAGCTGCTCTCGGGAGCTGCCACCGGCGTCCGTCTCCTCTGGCGGTCGAGGCCGGACTGAAGTGATTCCGCCCAGGATCGAACTGGGGACCTTCTGCGTGTTAGGCAGATGTGATAACCGCTACACCACGGAATCGGGATGGTGGCCTCGCTGTCGGCTGCGCTTCATGAATCTACGTCACAAGCTCGTTGTGTAGGACGACGGTCACGGACCAGCAGGTCGCCGCACTACATTGGATGCCAGCCCTTGGCACAACAAACGAACGAACGAACGAACGAACGAACGAACGAACGAACGAACGAACGAACAAACAAACAAGCAAAAGGGTGCGCTGCGACAGCCGGGAATCGAACCCGGATCAACTGCTTGGAAGGCAACTATGCTAACCACTACACCACTGTCGCTCTGTCGGCCTCTTGATGGGTCCGGGAGGATCCACGACCTCTCATGTGCCGGGGACAGGTCGTAGGTCACTGTTGCCGGCGCCGTCGTGGGCAGAGGGCGTGCTAGGCGAAATCTGGCAGCATCACCCTCGTGCGATTCCGTGGTGTAGCGGTTATCACGTCTGCTTCACACGCAGAAGGTCCCCGGTTCGATCCCGGGCGGAATCATATCTCTCTTTTGCTGATCCTGTGCAGCTCGGTGACCGCGTGTAGCCGTCCGGCCGACGCCTGGCGGAGAGGATGAGTGCACGGCAAGGGGGCGCTGCCTAGAGTGGACTCCGTGGCGCAACGGTAGCGCGTCTGACTCCAGATCAGAAGGTTGCGTGTTCAAATCACGTCGGGGTCAGTGGCCACTAATGTTTTTGCCCCCTGCCGGCGTCACCCACTCGGTGTTACGATCGCTGGCGCTAGCCTGCTGGTGCCGGGGCGTGGGCCGCAATCACCATGCCCACTGGGAGTAACCGTTCTGTCGGCGCCTCGGTAGCGCAGTAGGCAGCGCGTCAGTCTCATAATCTGAAGGCCGTGAGTTCGATCCTCACCCGGGGCACACCTTTTGTCCCGCCTGTCCGGCCCTCCCTTCCCGACGTCGGGCCGGTCCTTTTGCCCGGGCCTCCAGCACAATTTCCACTCAGCACGTCGTACAACACGGCCCCCATGGCTCAGTGGTTAGAGCACCGGTCTTGTAAACCGGGGGTCGGGAGTTCGAATCTCCCTGGGGGCATACCTTTTGGTGTCGTCGCGTCACATCCCGTGGTCGAACCCGTACTGTCCCGTGCGCCGGTCCGTCATGGCCATCCGATATGGTCTAGTGGTTAGGATTTCTGGCTTTCACCCAGGAGGCCCGGGTTCGATTCCCGGTATCGGAAAGACTCTTTTTCATTTTGCGAGCAGCGGGCCGCAGTCAGGTCGGAAGTGTCGGCGACGGCCGACGGCGACGACGAATGCGAGGCGGTCGAAAAAAAGAGCGCCTCCTTCGAGCCGGATTTGAACCAGCGACCTATGGATGCCCGCACGGCGAGTGACTCGCCAACCACCTACAGTCCACCGCTCTACCAACTGAGCTATCGAAGGATCATGTGTAGAGGTGTGGGCCCGTGGCGTGGCATGCGATGCGTGGTGGTCATAGCGGGCAGCCGAGGCGCAGCAGCAGGGCCAGCGTTCGGCCCGTGGGTCGTGCAGCGTCGGTCGTGCCTGCAAAGTGCCTGTGAAAGTGCGTACTGTGTTGCGTATTGCGTATATTGCGGTTTTTGCGGCACTTGGCACTTGGGCCTGTGGGCCTGTCGGTACCTCCAAGCAACAGACGCTCAAAGTCCCAGCGCCCCCACACACCCGCTCATCTTTGAGCGCCGCGCCACAGAAGCGCGCAGCTCTCACGGCGCGCCAACACATCCGCTCATCTCGGCGCCGCGCCAGACTGAACCGCTCAGCTCCCGGAGAGCTGGACAGACACGCTCAAGTGCCCATTTTGGCCAAGTTGGGTTTATTCGCGAAGTTGTTAAATTTTTTCCTCCTCTTTCAGCTGGTTATCTCGGTTTAACGAAATATGCAATAGTTCAAGCACAATTCGATATCGAAATATGGACTAACCTCAAACCTGGTCACCCCGTTCCCATGTACAACAGCTCACCTCAGGAATGGGACCGCGCCGTTGTCTTAGGTAGCGTCTCCTATCTACAACACTTCTACGGCTCCCGCGTTTTGTGACTTGATTAGGCGTTGGTCTAGCGTGGTGGGCGTTGGTTTGGGTCAAATGGAAAAAGGTAAAAATGAAACGAGGACAAAAATTGGTGGAGCTGGCGCTAAAGAAACGAAGTATTGACGAGTGTGGCGTGAAAACCGAACGTGAGAGAAAGAATGATGGTAAGCTATATGTTAAAAACTTGTGATTAAAGAGCAAACAATTGTCTCTAACCTCGCGAAGATTGTTTTTGTACTGGCTTTCATTTTTTTAAATATTACAGATTATTTTTTATAACATAGATTTTTGCTTTGAAGCTTAAATATTGTGCTTCATTTTACAGTGTCATCCAAAACATTTGATTCTGTCCCTTTGGAAAGTCCATGTCCGTCCATTCATGAGGAATCGTTTCAGAAATTCAGGGAAAATATTGGTAAGTAATAATGTCACATTTTATTGGTATATCTTTTGAAAGTAAGTTTGTTAGTGAAGGGGTGAGTGATATGATAATAAGTACTGCTAATATTGTTTTCTCTTTGTGATGAGAAATGCTGAAAAGAGTTTCCCTAATCAACCTTCTTTATATTTCAGCATTGGAATGACAGGCAGGAGCTTTCTAAAATGAAGCCACCTATTTGAACATAGTAATAAATACTTTATTTACTTGGTGTTTGAATGGTCCTTTAAAGGTCCTTGCCTAGATTATTTTTTCTTTTTAAAGACTGATTATCATTTGCCTTTGCATTGTTAATCTCGCAGTTTAGTTAGGTGTTGCTTCATATTCAGAATGCTTCCCTGTGTCATTCGTTTTCTAGACACCTATGTTAACCTAACTGTGAATGCGTAAGTCAACAGTATCAAAAGCTGTTCACACCAACAGCTTTACTCTTATTGCATGATAGGTGTGTTTTTACTCAGCTTAATAGAACTTATGCATTCATTTGTGTTTAGAATTATTAAGTACTTACTCCAACTGTCTTGTGGCAATCATGGTGCAGTTATTTTTCTTCTTGTTTTGGTTTTGGAAATATTTAATTTTAACATTATGCCTTGTCTACTATTGCACTTGACATTTTTTTGGTGATTTGCTATGACAACCTGCTTGCCTACACAATATAAATAAAACACACTCATTGATTGGTTAATTTGTTCCACAGATGGCCTTGACCAAAGACGACCTGAGCAACCTCGCACTCCAATCACTCCAGCCACCCCAGACTCAGACGGTGATTATCACAGAGATAAGAAGAGTCCTATTGCTAAGCGTCAACTTTTTGCTGATGGTTTACGTTCACCACCTTCAGCAGCTTCTAAACCCTGTTCAGGTATTTTTTGTGTATGAAACTCATTGCAGTGTCATTTTATGTCTGCTAAAATAGATCATTATATTTTAGGTGCTATTTCATTTAAGAGTCCAGCTAGCAATAATTCAGCTTTGAAGTTGATATCAGAGTACAGTTTCACTGATGAATCAGATATTGAGGGTAAGGGAACCTGAACCAACAAACAGTGACATTTCATTTGACAATTGATGTATTTATTTCAATTTCTCTTTCAGATAATGACTCTCAAATTATTGTTATTCATTCCACTCCAATTACTTCCCTGCCTAAAGGAGGTAATAATTCTGTTTTACAGTGGTCTCACTGTTCTCTTACTTTCCTAGACAGTATCATTTTAAAGTAGGCCTAATTTTTGGGGTGAAACTTAGTCTTAATCAATTCCTTTTTTTTTTTTACAGGAAAATCCATTTATCAAGAGCCAGTGCATGACACCAGAAATGATAAATCATCGACCTCATTGGATCCACCCCAGCAACTCAATGGAGGTTGATGTCATTTTTTTTTCTAGCAGTGTCTCTATATCTGCTTTCAAATCAATCATGCCTTTCAAAACGTTTGTGATGTGCTTTCCCAATTTTTTTTTTGAAGTTTCTTTTTTTTTCTCTATTTGTTTTTTAGGTAGTATCTTTGAAAACCCACCAACAATGATAGAGACTTCAGACGGCAAACTAATTCCTATTGTTTTAAATACATCTGGTATTGAACTTGATCAAGGTAAAATAACTTTCTATAATATCTAATTTTTATACTCCCTCCACTAAACTTTAGTTCATATGGTTACTTTCATCTTACTCTTGCTAAAATGTTTATTCCTTGCCTTATTTTTTCCTAGAAACTAATATTCCAACTGATCAAGTATTTGAGACTCCTAATGATAATGACATCCTTAACAATATTATGCAGACTGAAGTGCTGGAAGGGCATCAACTACTGACTGATGAACTTGAAGGTAAAGCAATTTTGATTATGCAGTTTCTTTTGAAACTCTATTCATTGTTGTTACATGCTAGTTTTTATTTTTATTTTTAGGAAGGGTGATTCCTACTCAGACAATATTAGAGACTTTAAATGAAACTGTTATCTTTAATGAGCAGACTACAGAAGTAGATGTAGAAGCAACCCCCAAGCGCAAAAGTAGAGAAAGAACTATAAGCAGTAGTCCAGTTAGGAAAAGGAAACGGGATGAAAACTTGTGGAAAAGAAATGTAAACAAGACACTAAAGAATTCTGGACAACCTTACATTTCTGCAAAAGGAAAAGAATATGAT
Organism: Frankliniella fusca; assembly: GCA_029379305.1. NCBI lineage: Eukaryota > Metazoa > Arthropoda > Insecta > Thysanoptera > Thripidae > Frankliniella > Frankliniella fusca. The sequence goes on along the minus strand of JAHWGI010000071.1, from coordinate 231,359 downwards.
GGTGCTAAAATGAGAGAACCCTGCTCTTGTAGTATGGATTGTGTTCACCGCATAACCCAAGAACAGAGGCAAGAAGTCCATGAAAAGTTTTGGAAATTAGGAGATCACGAGAGGCAGTGGGATTTCATCAGAAGTAACTCGAAGTGTTCTGCTACTAAATCTGCCAATGATGAAGAAAACACACTGTAAAAAATATTAGTGATTTTACATGAAAAACCTGTAATATTTTACAGTTTTTTAATGTAAAATTACAGAGTATGGTATTTTTCAGCGTATTTTAATGTAAATTTACAAGTTACTGGTAAAATTCCAAAAATCTTGTAATATTCCGTAAGAAAGTGTGGTAATTTTACAAGTTGTGGTAATTTTAAGGCGTAGAGTAGTGTAATTTTACCAGGCCTCTGGTAATTTTACAGAGCGAAGTATGTAACTTTTCCCGGACAAGACGTGATTTTACAAGTACTGGATTTTTTTTTGTTTATTTGCGCATTATTGTGTGTGGTATGGTAATTTTACATAGACTTTATGGTGATATTGTTCGACAACTATGTTATTTTTATGCCGAGGGGAATGGAAGACCCAAGACTAGTAGTTGGCTCGTCAACCTATGTTGCAATTTTGGCGGAGATCAGCCGACCGAGATGCTTGAAAACAAATCAAATTTTGTTTGAACCTGTGTTAGTTATGCTTGTGTCACCGAGTTATCATTGCGACCTGCAACCTGGTCTGCTCGTCTGTAGCGGCGGCGCTAATCCTGTCGCCCGCTGAGGGATGAGCACGTTTCCGGGAAACTCCAGCCTGCCGGCCGCCAGTCGGCGTGCTGCAGGTAGTGGAGGGGTAGGGCGGCGAGACCCGGGGCGGGGCGGGGCTGCCCCAGGTAATCCTGGAGGACGCTTCGGTGTGTAGGGAGCCGTCGGCGGACAGCCCGGGCGGCGGCCTGCCCCGGGCCCGGCCCGAGCGGGCTGGCTGGACGGCTGGACGCTCGACGCTCCGCTCCGCTGGCTGAACTCGTCAGTCGGTCGGCGAGCGTCACACTGTCAAGATGCGTGCAGTGCGTGTAATGAGCGACGCGCTGCACACTTAGTAGAACTCATCGGCCACTCGCTCTCCTCTGCAGCGGGCAGCGAACATGTTTTCTACTTGTGGGTTCGTAACCGATGGTATGTCTGTGTACTGATTGTTAATTTGGAACGGTTGAGGTGAGCGATGTTTTAAAACAAATACAGTGCAATCTGCTATGTTTAGGTCTCTTGTTGTCTGAGCAGCAGTATGAAAGCGGCGAAGTGCAGTAAGATGACCACCACGGACGCGGCACAACCCTCCCTGGCCTCCACCCTCTTCATACCGGTTTCATCCACGCCCCGGGTCCCTCGCGCTTCTCTCCTTCCATCCTTCAGCAGCTCTCTTTTCCCCACGATTTTACTAAACAAAGCAAAGTACAAAATACTACATCATGAGAAGTCCTGGCTCTAACACCGGCTGTTTTGCATAATAAATGACACCAATACCCACAAGATTTTCCTCACACCTAGTATACGATAAAACAAAGTATGGTAATTTTACCTAAAATCAAAGCAGTAAGTAATTACAAGCTATGGCAAATCACTTTACAAAACACTTGTAATTTTACAAGTAAAATAATGGTAAAAAAATTACCATACTTTCTATGGAAAAATATTACCAGAGGTTACTTGTAAAAGTTTTACAATAGGTGACTTGTAAAAATAATTACCAAGTCTTGTAAAATTACAACTCCTTGTAATTTTACAAGAGAAAGTCTTGGCAACTAGTATTCCAAGACATTGTCTTGTAAAAACTCTCCGAGATTTTTTACAGTGCAAGCGTAAAGTCAGTCGCTCCTACTCTTTTACTGTTGGTGGTGATAAGATAAAAGTCTGCAAGAGAATGTTTATGAGTACTTTAGGTATATGGGATAGTTGGATTGCCACTGCTTACAATAAAATAAACCCTGAGAAAGGATTTACTATCCCCCCCGACAAGAGAGGGCGGCATGTCAGAAAACCAACCCAAGTAACTCCTGAAAAAATAGAGAGCGTGAAACAGCATGTAAACCTTTTCCCAAAAGTTCCTTCTCACTACTGCAGGAAACGGACTAAAAGAGAATATCTGGAAAGAGGACTCAGCGTAAGTAAGATGGCATTTCTCTACAGTAAATGGGCAGCTGAAAATAATCTCAGCAAATCTGCTATTGCCACCAGGAGGCAATACAGAGACATTTTGAATAGCAACTTCAATATTGGATTTTTTAAACCTAAAAAGGACCAGTGCAGTCTATGCAGTCTGATGAGAAATAAAAGCAACAACCGTCAAGTTCGTGAAGCAAAAAAAGATTTATGGGTAGCTCATGTAAAAAACAAAACTAAGTCACGAGCTCTTAAAGAAAAAGACAAGAATGAAGCAATTAAAGACAAAAGTATTGCTGTCTGCTCATTTGATCTTCAGAAGCAACTCACATGCCCCAAATCTGAAGATTCTGCTATGTACTATCGCAGTAAGCTAAATGTGTACAACTTTACTGTTTTTGACCACGTTGGAAGAAATGGCACTTGCTTCCTTTGGCATGAGGGTATTGGTAAGAAAGGATCGTCAGAAATTTCAAGCTCACTGCTTCAAGTAATTAGGGACCTTGTAAAACATGGCCATAATGATATTAGATTCTACTCTGACAATTGTGCGGGGCAGAATAAAAATAGATTTCTCTTTGCCATGTATCTGCACCTTTGTGTTAAATACTCTATCAAAATTACTCATCGGTATTTGGAACCTGGACATACTCAGATGGAGGCCGATTCAATTCATGGAAATATTGAAAGGTCAACAGAGAGGCAAGACATTTTTGATTTTGATGGTTGGGTTGAGGCCATAGAGCAAGCAAAAACTTCATTACCAAAATATAAAGTGAAGCTTCTTAGTCAAAAATCCATCTTTTGTTACAAAGATCTTGTGAAACTACAGAACTGGGAGTATGACCTGAAACGTCAACCCATCTTATGGAAAAAAGTCAGAGAGATTTTTATAAATGGACAAGAAGGAACTATTGTGAGAGTGAAATATGACTTTGATAGTGACTATGTATCCATGAGCCCTAACAAGCAGGGACGCCCAGTTAATTTAAAAACTTTTGTACCTCCTCTAGCCTATCAAGGTAACATAGAATTATCAGCAAACACCGTAAAAGATCTCACTTATTTATGTGATAATCTTCATGTACCGCTTGGGAAGCAAACATTCCTGAGGAACGTCCTAGCTGGCGTAAACCCTGTTGAAGAGGAAGAGGTGACAGATCTAGAATATGAATCTACTGAAGAGATATGCCAAAGTGATGCAGAAGACAAAAGAAATGATACTGAAGAAAATACAAATTCTGCTGAAGAGGACCAGGATCTTGAAGAAGTTTAGTAATTATTATTTTTAATCATTTTAGAATTGGATTAGTTTTTACATGTCATGTTTTCCATTATTGTTTGACTAGTTTGTTTATTTGTGTACTGACTGATTTTTATAAGATTTCTAATGGAAACCTTTTATCAAAGACTAGTCTATTTGTGTACTGACTATTTTATTTGTAAGATTTCAAAACATTTCTTTTAGAGCCTAGTCCATGCTGACTGATACATATATTATATTTTTAAGCTGCACTTTCTTATGTTACCATGATCAGTGTGTACTTTAAATATTTAATGTTTCTTTACAATGTTGTGTTCATTTTATTTTTTGTGTGGTGAGAATCTCTTTGTCCATGGCTGTTTTAAATATTAAAAGCAAAAGTTCCTTCTACAATGATAAAATATTTAATTCTTTCACTTCCTCTGCATCCTATGATCAACAAATTAATGTACCTTGCTGTCCAGAAAATATATTTACATGCAACATACTTTGTGATGCAAGCCATTAAGGGAACAGAATCAAAGCAGGGACTTCAGATAGTGAGCTATCACTTTTATTAATTACCTTCATATGAACATATTGTCAGCTCAAATTGAAGTTAGTGGGTCATTCTCTGTCAGATCACCACAAGGTCCAAACGATGGTTTTCAGATTGAGTTGGGAGTGGTTAAATATCATTTGGGACCACCTCAAGGACCCATATGTCAAAGGAAATTTTTTAAAAAAATTTGGTTTGGGAGTTATAGGAGGTCAAAGTTTGGTGTTCGACCAATCCGTCTCAAGTTATGAGTGATACCTAATATCCTACATGAAACACAATACCAACTCTAGTCATGGTGTTTTACATTCAGTTTTTTATACTGATTCAAATGATCCATGGTTGGATTGGATTGTGAAAAATTTTTCTTGGCTCTATTTAGTAAAATCCCGTGAAAATGTTGTATAATTTCACCGTTTCAACTCTAGCAGAAATACGTCATATTAGAAACATTCCAAACCATGCTTTTTTCAAAAGCTAATGATGGGTCGAACATCCACACCAAGTGACAAGTTGACCCCGGAGAATTTAGTCCCTTCGCCTTAGACTTTAAGGTTTGGAACTACTATGAAAAGACCGTAAAGAGGGACAATCAACTTCACTTGGTCTATATCTTACTAAAATCAGTAAAGTGACACATCTCCTAAATATTTAACTTTTTTTCAACACATTAGTCATAAAATGATATTATGAATGAAATTAAAAGCATTTTATACAGACCTAAATTTATGTCCCCAAACCTACCAAAGCAAGTGTCCAAGCAATATATCATAGTAATAAAAAAAAGCTTCCCAAGAAAGGATAGCTAGCTACTAACCTTTACTTTACTGATTTTAGTAAGATATAGACCAAGTGAAGATGATTGTCCCTCTTTACGGTCTTTTCATAGTAGTTCCAAACCTTAAAGTCTAAGGCGAAGGGACTAAATTCTCCGGGGTCAACTTGTCACTTGGTGTGGATGTTCGACCCATCATTAGCTTTTAAAAAAAGCATGGTTTGGAATGTTTCTAATATGACGTATTTCTGCTAGAGTTGAAACGGTGAAATTATACAACATTTTAACGGGATTTTACTAATTAAGGTGCCCCCACAATGTCTTGTACTCAGCTGGTTTTCTAGACCGAATTCTTAGAGATAAGATGGAATTATTGTTAGGGCTCAAGTTGTTTAGAAAGGAGGGGTATACTAGTGAGTAAACTAAACCAACTCACCTTCAAGTAATACAAGTTTTATTTATGACTAAAAGAAATACTATTATTATACCGAGTTCATGAATCAAAACTATAACTTAGCTGTCCTAGCAAATCAAAATTGTATTATTTGGTGGTGATTTGGTTTAGTTTACACACTCTTACACTTTTTTTTTCCAAATGACTTGACCTTTAACAAAAAATCCACCTTGTTCCTGAGAATTCAGTCTAGAAAGCCAGCTCAGAACAAGACATTGTGGGGGCACCTATAGAGCCAAGAAAAATTTTTCACGATCCAATCCAACCATGGATCATTTGAATCAGTATAAAAAACTGAATGTAAAACACCATGACTAGAGTTGGTATTGTGTTTCATGTAGGATATTAGGTATCACTCATAACTTGAGACGGATTGGTCGAACACCAAACTTTGACCTCCTATAACTCCCAAACCAAATTTTTTAAAAAAATTTCCTTTGACATATGGGTCCTTGAGGTGGTCCCAAATGATATTTAACAACTCCCAACTCAATCTGAAAACCATCGTTTTGGACCTTGTGGTGATCTGACAGAGAATGACCCTTAGGTAAAGTTCCATTTGGATAGGGCGGGGACTGAACACTGCGCGCCATTTCTTCTCCTCCAGATTTTGTCACTGAAAACAAGAAAAAGAAGGTTGTCATACAAGTCACATTAATGTCACAAGAAAGTACAGGTTGCATTTTATTTAATGTCTCACCATAACTAACAAAATTCTCAATAAGAGTTAGTACAGCGTCAAATATTAAAAACCAGGTGGGTAGCTCTTCATGAGTATATCCTCTTGGCTCGTTCCCAATTAAAATCTCTGTGAACAAGTAAATAATTGATAATAAATACAAAAAGTTGTTCTCTTGACACAAAACGCATTACTTGATCAATAATAATACGCCCTGTTTACATACCATGTTGATCCACTTATTAGAGAGGAATAACAAAACTGCAGACTTGTGGCTCCTTTGAGCTTCTTCATTGCATATTTAAACTTTTGCATAATAGATACTAAATACCTTCAAAGAATGTTTCAATGATAAGAAACTAACAGCATTGGCTGACACAAGCAATTTTCTTTAACCTAGTCATAAAATGACTTAAGTTGGCAAACTTAAGTTTTTGACACACACAAATAATATTTAAACCCTTAAAAATTAAGAAAATATCATAAAACAAGAAATTCCATGGAAAAACATTCAAAGCTAAGCCAGAAAGCAACCTCTCTAGCCACGACGACCACGTCCGTGCACATAAATAGTCTTCTATCTTATGAATACAACAATAAAACCCAAAGATAATTACATCATTACGAAGAAAAGATTCTATAGAATCCCCCTGGACACTGACATTGGACAAAAAACTCGCTCATTATTTGTCCTAACGTTCCAAAACTTTACATGCCTCTCCTGAACAATCGTCCGAACGGCACTTGAGCGTGTCTGTCCAGCTCTCCGGGAGCTGAGCGGTTCAGTCTGGCGCGGCGCCGAGATGAGCGGATGTGTTGGCGCGCCGTGAGAGCTGCGCGCTTCTGTGGCGCGGCGCTCAAAGATGAGCGTGTGTGTGGGGGCGCTGGGACTTTGAGCGTCTGTTGCTTGGAGGTACCGCTGTGTGCCTGTGGGCCTGTGGGCCAACGTTGGCAAAAGGTGAACGTGGCCCATGGGGGGATCGAACCCACGACCTTCGCGTTATTAGCACGACGCTCTAACCAACTGAGCTAATGGGCCAGCGATGGTGGTTGGGACGGAGCGGAGCGATCAGGAGGATTGGGGAGAGAGAAAGAGAGGGGGTATCGGGGAGCGCGGCCAGAGCGGCGACGTCTGCTCATGGTCGTCCGAGATGCGAGCTACCATCATCCGGCCGAAATAGCTCAGTTGGGAGAGCGTTAGACTGAAGATCTAAATGTCCCCGGTTCAATCCCGGGTTTCGGCAGTCGCGTCGACTTTTGTCGCTGCTTTTGCCTTTTGTCTCCTCTCGACTCCTGACTCAGTCCACGGTCACCAAAACGAAACGGACGACAAAAGAGACGTGCCGTGACCAGGATTCGAACCTGGGTTATCGCGGCCACAACGCGAGGTACTAACCACTATACGATCACGGCTGTTTGACGGCGCACGACGTCCGCGCTCCTCGGCACCCTGCTGACTGAGGCTGCCGCTGCCCAAGTCGCTGCCGCTGCCTGCACCCACGCGCCGCCGCACGCACCAAACGGCCCGCATCCACATCAACGAGGCTGTCTGCAGCCCCAACCAGAGGGATGGCGGGCAGCACTCAGCATTCGGCCGACAAACGGCAGAGACGACGATGGCCGCCGACAATGCTGACTCGGCGCGCTCGACGCGATCGCCATCGGCCACGACCACGACACCGGAACCTATGCTTTCGCCTCTGCGACGAACGTCCCCATCGGTTGCAGTCGTGGCCGAGTGGTTAAGGCGACTGACTAGAAATCAGTTTCCCTCTGGGAGCGTAGGTTCGAGTCCTACCGACTGCGGAATACTTTTTTTCCCTCGCGCGTTCCTCCTCTACCGTCGGTACCCACTGACCGAGCCACCTAGCACACGGGGGTGTAGCTCAGACGGTAGAGCGCTCGCTTTGCATGCGAGAGGCACGGGGATCGATACCCCGCACCTCCATTTTTTGCCATTCCCCTTGGCACCGACGCTCTGCGCCGTCGACAGACAGCGCCACCGACCGGCCGTCTTTCGCGGACAACGCAATCCTCGCACTGCTCGCCCGACTCAGCCGCTCCTTGCCCTTGGCGCTTGATCGCCGCGCCCTCGACGTGGCCCGGCTAGCTCAGTCGGTAGAGCATGGGACTCTTAATCCCAGGGTCGTGGGTTCGAGCCCCACGTTGGGCGTCATCTCTTTTGCCACGGCACGCCCTCCTCCACCACTCCGTAACTCACTCTGTCCGCGGTCCGCATCTCTGCCAGCTGCCTTGCCTCACCCGCAAGCCATCCGATATGGTCTAGTGGCTAGGATACCTGGCTCTCACCCAGGAGGCTCGGGTTCGATTCCCGGTATCGGAATTCTGTTTTGTTTTATTACCGTGACCTCTCAGTTATGCGGCACGCCACCGCTCCTCGCCGACCGCTCGGACCTAATGACCGGAAACCAGTGTGACGTCTCGGTCTCTTGCACTTCTAGTGCTGGCGATCCCTCCCCCAGCCAGCATGTGACGAGGTGGCCGAGTGGTTAAGGCGTTGGACTGCTAATCCAATGGGCTCTGCCCGCGTGAGTTCGAATCTCATCCTCGTCGTCCACATTTTTGGTTTGCGTGGCGAGCCCTCTCCTCCCGTACGCGCCCACCGTTATCCCGTCCATCGACCGCGGGCAGACACACCCTGCCGTTCCACCAGTCACCTCGCACAAGGTCCCATGGTGTAATGGTTAGCACTCAGGACTCTGAATCCTGCGATCCGAGTTCAAATCTCGGTGGGACCTTACCTTATGCCACCTTCGGGCTCCACCGCTTCGATCCCGGGACCCGTCACGAGTGCGATGTCACGCTGCATGCCGCGGTGTGAACGCAGCACGGCCTCCATAGCTCAGTGGTTAGAGCACCAGTCTTCCACACCAGTCTTTCACATTTTTAAAATTTTCAATACTTACCAACCGTACTTTGCGATATGCTCCTGTACTTACCTTCACTCTCACGTGCTTAACGCAAAGCTCCTTGTCTACAAGCCTTTGCAATTACTTTTGTTTCCTATGCAAATTTATTTATTTACTTCATTTAAAAACAAAGCTGCTGCATTCAACTTATGTTAAGGATTTCTTCTTTATTCACGTACTAATCGTTTGTATTTATGTGCTCAGGTCCCGCCCCAGCGAGAGAGGAACTAACACCGACTTCATCCTCAACCAAGAATTCGCTTAAGATCAGGGGCGGGGCTGCGTCGCGCCCCATCCACTCAAGCAGCGTCCGTTTTTTATTACATTAACCTTATTGTTCTCTTTATTTCATATTTTATATATTTACTGTATATTTTAGATTGTTTAACTAAGCAACTCAGTTGCATTTTATATTTTACAAAATGATTGTAAAATTTCTTTTTATTCAAAAGCCTCCGGCTTATCAATTGATGTAATTTGCTTCAAGCAACATTTAATAATTTTCAAAACAAATGTAATCTACAAACAATTATATAATAAATGAGATATAAACTGGGGGTCGAGAGTTCGATTCTCTCTGGAGGCAGGACCACCCCCACTTTTGCCTCAATGTATTCATTTTGGTCCTAATGTTTCCCTTACAAATACACGACGCTGCGCCACCTACCCAACGCGGTCCGTTGTTCTAGGGGTATGATTCTCGCTTAGGGTGCGAGAGGTCCCGGGTTCAAATCCCGGACGGACCCCGACTACTTTTATTGCGCCCGGTCACTGAATACTACTCCCTGGACTCTTACCTCGTACCGTGGCAGCAGTTTCGTTTGCCAGTTGTCGACAGCACGTCTACTCTCCCTCTCTCTTCCGGACGCTGCGTCGACCGGCCGACAAGGCACCGGTATGCGGACCATCGCCACACCACATAAGCTATGCCATGCGCACCTGTGCAGCGCAAGCGGGTGCCCACGCGTTCTAGCACCACAGCACCACCAAAACGTCGGGCAAAACAAGTACCTCCCCGGCGGGGAATCGAACCCCGGTCTCCCGCGTGACAGGCGGGGATACTGACTTCTTGCCTGGCTGTCGAGGTGAGCGGACGTGCCGGGAGCTCCCGGCCTGCACGCGTCCGCCACCGCCGCCTTTGTTTGTTTTGCTGCCCTGCCGGCCAGCTAACCTTACCATCCGGCCTGGCCTCCTGGCGACACGTGCACCATGACGTACTTCAACACCTCGCCGCACGACTTGTTCTACGAAGACCTGCAGCTCGTCCTCCTAACATCCGATGAGGACTTCGCCAGGAAGGCCATCGCCTACATGTCGACGGCCGACTTCCCGCCGTTCTACCGCCACATAGTGAGTGAGCACGGACACGCCCTGTGGGTGGACGGCAACACCGACGCCGGCTGCGCCGAGTCCCTCGAGGAGCTGTGCACCGTCACCGGCCTGCCGCTGCCCCGCGACGCCCGGACCTTCTACACGAACGACCCGACGCGGACCAGCGACCGCTACGTCGTCGTGGACATGGTGCCCGAGTTTCTGTCCGTGCAAGCTGTGAGCGACGCCCTGACCGCCGCCCCCGGCATCCACATCAAGGAGGCCCATGAAGACCCCGTGGAAGCGCGCACCTACGAGTACATCATGAGCCAGGCTTGGACCCCGGTGAGTCATAGAAACATCCGCTTTATTGTGTCTTGTGACTTAGACGAGCTGGGGTCCTTGCTTGCCCGCGGTCTTCATGTCGGCGGCCTGGTGTTTCGCGTGCGGAACGTGCTGCGTGGCAAGAAGACGTGCGAAGACGCACACGCGCCCGGCGGCCCCGCGCCCCGCCGCGCGCCCCCCAAGGTGGACGCAGCCTCCCAGACGGATGTTGTGACGTCACGCGCCGCGCCGATTCGGACGCAGCCCGTCGACGCCCCGCCGCCCCCCACCTCCAAGCGCGCCCTGTCGGTGAGCCCGGAGCTGTCGGCCCCCAAGAGGACCAAGCCCGACGCCACCGTTGTACCGGGTGTCCAAGCGAAGACAGGACAGTACGTTGGGTTGCCTACGCGCTGGCTGCAGGCGCTCTGGGGAGCGGAGTGGCGGCGGGGGGTGGAGGGGGCACCCCACCACCGCTCTGCCGCTAGAGTCGCTGTGGAAGGGAGTAGCGCAACGGAGTGTGGAGTGCGAGCAGGCGGGAGTGGGGAGTGGGGACCACCAGGGCTGCGCCGGCTGCGCTGCCAGCCCTGCGTCCACGGTGCCTGCGTCCTGTCGAGCGCCCCTCCGAACCCGCGGGGTTGCCCGCGACAAAGACCCCGCCTCCCTCCCGCGTGATACCGCGCGGGAGCCCGCGATCCACGACAAGGACCGATGCTCCCCCCTGACACGGGCACTTCTCCGTGTCACGGGCACCCCCGCGGGGTCGCGGGCACTCGCGCTGTGTCACGCGGGAGGAGGGGTCCTTGTCGCGGGCAAACCCGCGGGGTCGGATGGGCGCTCGACAGGACGCAGGGCTAGCAGCGCAGCTCTGGTGGTCCCCACTCCCGCCTGCTCGCACTCTACACTCCGTTGCGCTACTCCCTTCCACAGCGACACTAGCTGC
>JAHWGI010000071.1:200000-215000 GCA_029379305.1 Frankliniella fusca | reverse complement strand
CACTCCATTCCTTTCCTCTCCTCCCCGCGCCTGCTGGCCCTGACCTGGAAAGTTCTTCTCTCTCGCACTCTTTCCTTCTCTCTCGCACATCAGCTGTTCCCTCTCCTCTCCTCGCCCGTCCGCTTCTCCCCACTGCTACTCTCTCCTTCTCTCTCGCTTTCGGTCTGAAACTCGACCGTCTCCCTGGCGGCGGCGCGCTAAGCTGCGCCCGTCGCGCTGTCAATTTAGTAAATAATAAATAAGTAATCAATGGTTGCCGCAGGGTCGCAGCTGGTCAGCGACCGGACAGTGGCCCCCCGGTCCGCCTTGGCCGGGAGGGCGTGTCGGTGCCGCGCGGGCCCGCCGCCCCTTCTCGCTATCAGGATCTTGGTTGCGGTCTTCTTGGGGTCGGTCGGCGCGCCGCGGGGAGACTGCCAGCTACGCCCTTGTGCCGGGTCGCCGGGGTGAGGCCCCGGCAACTTCGCGGCAACCGAGGGCGCGTCCGTAAATCTCCCGGGTGTTGATGCGCGCTGGTGCTCGTCTGGGTCGGGGTCGGGCGGGGCGGTATGCTCGGGTGTGCCGCAATCTACAACACACAAGGGCCTCAGCAGCCGGTCCCTCCCTCTCCCTCCCCTTTGCCCTTCAACCGACAATAAATTTGTGCATAACTCTTGGGTTGCGTGGGGCGGCGCCTGGAGTCGACACGACTTAGCCACAGGCGCCCTGGCGCCCCTCCCCTCCCCTCCCCCTCTCTCTCTGCTCTGCAGGGCGGGCCCGAGTTCTGGCGGGAGGGGCACATGCAGATGCGCTAGAAGCCCGAGGGCGACTAGCCTGCAAGCCCCTGCCCTCGCCGCCCCCGCAGCCCCCCGGCACGGGGATCGATACCCCGCACCTCCATTTTTTGCCATTCCCCTTGGCACCGACGCTCTGCGCCGTCGACAGACAGCGCCACCGACCGGCCGTCTTTCGCGGACAACGCAATCCTCGCACTGCTCGCCCGACTCAGCCGCTCCTTGCCCTTGGCGCTTGATCGCCGCGCCCTCGACGTGGCCCGGCTAGCTCAGTCGGTAGAGCATGGGACTCTTAATCCCAGGGTCGTGGGTTCGAGCCCCACGTTGGGCGTCATCTCTTTTGCCACGGCACGCCCTCCTCCACCACTCCGTAACTCACTCTGTCCGCGGTCCGCATCTCTGCCAGCTGCCTTGCCTCACCCGCAAGCCATCCGATATGGTCTAGTGGCTAGGATACCTGGCTCTCACCCAGGAGGCTCGGGTTCGATTCCCGGTATCGGAATTCTGTTTTGTTTTATTACCGTGACCTCTCAGTTATGCGGCACGCCACCGCTCCTCGCCGACCGCTCGGACCTAATGACCGGAAACCAGTGTGACGTCTCGGTCTCTTGCACTTCTAGTGCTGGCGATCCCTCCCCCAGCCAGCATGTGACGAGGTGGCCGAGTGGTTAAGGCGTTGGACTGCTAATCCAATGGGCTCTGCCCGCGTGAGTTCGAATCTCATCCTCGTCGTCCACATTTTTGGTTTGCGTGGCGAGCCCTCTCCTCCCGTACGCGCCCACCGTTATCCCGTCCATCGACCGCGGGCAGACACACCCTGCCGTTCCACCAGTCACCTCGCACAAGGTCCCATGGTGTAATGGTTAGCACTCAGGACTCTGAATCCTGCGATCCGAGTTCAAATCTCGGTGGGACCTTACCTTATGCCACCTTCGGGCTCCACCGCTTCGATCCCGGGACCCGTCACGAGTGCGATGTCACGCTGCATGCCGCGGTGTGAACGCAGCACGGCCTCCATAGCTCAGTGGTTAGAGCACCAGTCTAGTAAACTGGGGGTCGAGAGTTCGATTCTCTCTGGAGGCAGGACCACCCCCACTTTTGCCTCAATGTATTCATTTTGGTCCTAATGTTTCCCTTACAAATACACGACGCTGCGCCACCTACCCAACGCGGTCCGTTGTTCTAGGGGTATGATTCTCGCTTAGGGTGCGAGAGGTCCCGGGTTCAAATCCCGGACGGACCCCGACTACTTTTATTGCGCCCGGTCACTGAATACTACTCCCTGGACTCTTACCTCGTACCGTGGCAGCAGTTTCGTTTGCCAGTTGTCGACAGCACGTCTACTCTCCCTCTCTCTTCCGGACGCTGCGTCGACCGGCCGACAAGGCACCGGTATGCGGACCATCGCCACACCACATAAGCTATGCCATGCGCACCTGTGCAGCGCAAGCGGGTGCCCACGCGTTCTAGCACCACAGCACCACCAAAACGTCGGGCAAAACAAGTACCTCCCCGGCGGGGAATCGAACCCCGGTCTCCCGCGTGACAGGCGGGGATACTGACCACTAATTTATTTATTGGTACAATAAACCACAATATAACCGAGGACTTGCATGACGACCGTCTGCCAGCTCTCGGTCCAATGACGCTTGTCATGCGTCCGGAGGGCAGACGGCCCGTCGACATCGCAAGAGATGACGCTACCCTGCAAGTGGCAACCGACACGTCGCTACCCGTAAGCTACGGTGAATGTCACCGTAAGCTACAGTGATCGTGGGTGCAGCACTGAAACTTTCAGTGATTTTCACCGTAGCTTACGGTGAAAATCACCGTAAGCTACAGTGCTGCAGGTTTCACTGTAGCTTACGGTGAAAATCACCGTAAGCTTTTAACAGTGTGCTGTTCGTCTGAAGCTGTCCGAGCGATCGTGATCTGAAGAAGTGCGCCTTGTCATCGAGGGAGTTTTGTAGAAAGTGTGGAGCCTGCCTGCAGCCTGTCGGCTACGGCTTGGTGTTGGATGCGTTCCGATTGGGCTAGTACCGTTGAGCTCGGGGTGTCAGCATGTATCACGCATTCTCTCACCCAAGTCTGACGAAGGCGTCGACTGTCCCCGGGTCAGGGCCCGGGCCTTGGGACGGCTGCCGCTGGTGTCCGACCTCCTCCCCGACAAAAAGCCGTTCGAGGATAAGGCCGCCACCTGTATGCATCCCATCGAACCCACCGAACGCTGAGCCCCGGCTGTGCGGCAGCAGAGCGAAATGCGCCCTCTGTACTCGAAATGGGATCATTTGTGTGGACGTTTGTGGAAACGCCGCATTTTGGGGATAAAGCTTATTCCTAAATCCAGGTGTTACCGCTAATAAGCGTTCATATGTGCTAACTTTCAGTTACAGTGCCGTGCATGGTTGAGGCACTTTGCCCCTCCCAAGCTGGCGCACGCTTTTAGCAGTGGGGTGCCGCGACTGCAGCGCGGTAGGCCCAAGTAGACTCCCACTTGTAATCCCGGGGTTGAGTAAGGAACTGAGCCCCGAAGTCCGTTGTGTGTTCCCGGATGCGACAGGTGCGCGGTAGGAGGGAACTCCTTCCGGCAGCCTGGTGTCTGTGTTTTTTAGCCCGCCCTTCTGCTTTGAAAAAGCTGCGGAGCGGGCTTATGTAAACGACCCGGTGTCTGTCTGTCTGTCTGTCTGTCTGTCTGGTTGACCTTTCTGTTTCAGAGAAAGGAGTTTAGGTGGAGATTTCATATTTTCAGGGTATCTTAGGGGTCACTTACAGGCAACGGAACCGCCGAAACAAATCGTGCCAAACCATATTAAGGGGGTAAAAAAAATTCTTAAAGAATAGTAGCAAAAAAAATCGAAAAAAAAATCGATTTTTTTTATATGTTCCTAGGGGGTAACTCGTCAAGTTGAAGCCCTTTGGGCGAAAATTTCAGCCGTTTGGCCTTCCGGAGCACCGTTTGGGCGCTAGGCCAAGTTTTTCGTCGAAATTGGTGAAAATAGCGCATACGCGTACAGCATGTGCGGTTTATAGCCCTCGCACAGAAAATTTCATAAAACAAATGTTGTAGAACTATTTTTTCTGATGAAAAATCTCTATACACAAGTCTGAATCTTTTAGCCGGTGCCCTAGAAAAATCCATAAAACCACTGAAAGCCCCTAAGGGAGCGGGGGCCTACTTGAGCCAGGGGGAGCCATGAGCCATACTTGTTGTTAGCCCGCCCTTCTGCTTTGAAAAAGCTGCGGAGCGGGCTTATGTAAACGACCTGGTGTCTATTTGTTTGTTTGTTTGTCTGTTCCCTAAGAAGGACTTGAGCTGGAGGTTTAAGATTTTGAGGGTATATTAGGGGTCACTCATAGACAACAGAACCGGTGGTGCAAATCCTGCCAAACCATATTTAGGGGGTGAAACTAAATGAAGAAGAAATGAGGTAAAAACAAAACTTGAAAAAATTAATATTTTTTTAGCAGATGATACTTCATCTGCTTGTGGTCCCAACCCAGCCTACCCAATACCAGCACTATATACTAGGAAGAGGAGGGGGGAGGGTCGGAGGGGAGGTCTGAGGGTGTCCGGGTTGGGAGGCCCCCCCCCCCGTCTTACGTTACGTGTTACGTTACGTCTTACGTTACGTCTTACGTTACGTCTTACGTTAGGCCTTACGTTACGTCTTACGTTACGTCTTACGTAACGTCTTACGTTCCGTCTTACGTTACGTCTTACGTTACGTCTTACGTTACGTCTTACGTTACGTCTTACGTTACGTCTTACGTTACGTCTTACGTTCACGTCTTACGTTCACGTCTTACGTAACGTGTTACGTTCACGTCTTACGTAACGTGTTACGTTACGTCTTACGTAACGTGTTACTTAACGTGTTACGTTACGTCTTACTTAACGTGTTACGTTACGTGTTACGTTACGTCTTACGTTCCGTCTTACGTTACGTCTTACGTTACGTCTTACGTTACGTCTTACGTTACGTCTTACGTTACGTCTTACGTTACGTCTTACGTTACGTCTTACGTTACGTCTTACGTTCACGTCTTACGTTCACGTCTTACGTAACGTGTTACGTTCACGTCTTACGTAACGTGTTACGTTACGTCTTACGTTACGTCTTACGTAACGTGTTACGTAACGTGTTACGTTACGTCTTACTTAACGTGTTACGTTACGTGTTACGTTACGTCTTACGTTACGTCTTACGTTACGTCTTACGTTACGTCTTACGTTACGTCTTACGTTACGTCTTACGTTCACGTCTTACGTTCACGTCTTACGTAACGTGTTACGTTCACGTCTTACGTTCACGTCTTACGTAACGTGTTACGTTACGTCTTACGTTACGTCTTACGTTACGTCTTACGTTACGTCTTACGTAACGTGTTACGTAACGTGTTACGTTACGTCTTACTTAACGTGTTACGTTACGTGTTACGTTACGTCTTACGTTACGTCTTACGTTACGTCTTACGTTACGTCTTAAGTTACGTCTTACGTTACGTCTTACGTTACGTCTTACGTTACGTCTTACTTTACGTCTTACGTTACGTCTTACGTTACGTCTTACGTTACGTCTTACGTTACGCCTTACGTTACGTCTTACGTTACATCTTACGTTACGTCTTACGTTACGTTTTTCATCGTACGTCTTACGTTAACTTACCTTGACCTAATTTAAATTGCTCCAATTTACCTTGACCTATTTTAAATTGCTCCAATTTACCTTGACCTAATTTAAATTGCTCCAATTTACCTTGACCTAGTTTAAATTGCTACAATTTACCTTGACCTAATTTAAATTGCTACAATTTACCTTGACCTAATTAAAATTATTCCAGTTTACCTTGACCTAATTTAAATTGCTCCAATTTACCTTGACCTAGTTTAAATTGCTTCAATTTACCTTGACCTAATTTAAATTGCTCCAATTTACCTTTTACCTTTACCTAATTAACATTACTCCAATTTACCTTGACCTAACCTAACCACGCACCCTAACACCTAAGCCAAGCCCCCTGATTCCTAACCCACACCCCCAGAACCCTAAACAACGTGCCCTAACCTCTAAGTCAATAATATAATAATGTATAATTTAGGCTTCTTTTTAAACGAACCCGTAAGGGTCGTTTCTACCGGCCATATCACATCATATCAGGGGCTGCGCGGCGCGGGGGCCCGAGCGTCATGGTGGACGCACCTGTTGCATTCGAACACTAGGAAACGCCAACAATCGACACTGTAGTCCAAGAACGCGCCCACTGTTGGCGCTGCACGGCCACTGCGCCGACTCCCCGCACATATAATAAATACAACTATCACAGTATTTTGGTCCGTTAGACTGAAGTTAACATTTAATGTAAAGCACAGTTAAAATATAGGCCGCAACATTAAAAGACGTAGATTCGTGATTCCTTTGATATTAAAATGTTAGCAAGCCAATGAAAATGCAATGCAAGATAGTACAGTTCAAATCGGTTCAAATTAAAGCCGGCAAGACAGACAATCAGACGTCAGGCCCCAGCAAGCAAAGCTAAATTTTGGTCTCTGATTTGGTCCTTGACTTTTGGCGTTTATGTAAGTTCCAATGGCCACAGATCCAACTAAATGAGACAATTAGAACGGTAGCGTTATCGTAATAATTAAAAATTGGTGAATCAAGTCATCAGATCTCGAACACTGTTGTACGGTTAAGTATAAGGTGCATAAAAGCAAGTTTTAAAATTAATGCACACCAAGCATAATGAAAATTAAACTCCACCAGGATAATCTGTAGTAATTGCAGACATTTTTGATACCCTGAAAAATACTGATAGTTCGAAACATTTGGTTTCAAATTGGGTTCGTTTCATTGTTGTTACTTCATCTGCTTGTATTCCCAACCCAGCCTACCCAATACCAGCACTATATACTAGGCAGAGGAGGGGGAGGTGAGGTCTGAGGGTGTCCGGGTTGGGAGCTATGCTCGTGCTCGATGCTCGATGCTCGTGCTCGATGCTCGTGCTCGTGCTCGTGCTCGATGCTCGTGCTCGATGCTCGTGCTCGATGCTCGATGCTCAATGCTCGTGCTCGATGCTCGTACTCCATGCTCGTGCTCGATGCTCGTGCTCGATGCTCGTGCTCGTACTCGATGCTCGATGCTCGTGCTCGATGCTCGTGCTCGATGCTCGTGCTCGATGATTATGCTCGATCCCCGGATTAAGGGTTAATCCACCGGATTAAGGGTTATCCACCGGATTAAGGGTTAATCCACCGGATTAAGGGTTAATCCACCGGATTAAGGGCTAATCCACCGGATTAAGGGCTAATCCACCGGATTAAGGGCTAATCCACCGGATTAAGGGCTAATCCACCGGATTAAGGGCTACTCCACCGGATTAAGGGTTTCTCCACCGGATTAAGGGTTACTCCACCGGATTAAGGGTTAATCCACCGGATTAAGGGTTAATCCACCGGCTTAAGGGTTTATCCACCGGCTTAAGGGTTAATCCACCGGCTTAAGGGTTAATCCACCGGATTAAGGGTTAATCCACCGGATTAAGGGTTAATCCACCGGATTAAGGGTTAATCCACCGGATTAAGGGTTAATCCACCGGATTAACGGTTAATCCACCGGATTAAGGGTTAATCCACCGGATTAAGGGTTACTCCACCGGATTAAGGGTTAATCCACCGGATTAGGGGTTAATCCCGGATTAAGGGTTAATCCCAGGATTAAGGGTTAACCCTCGATGAAATGTTAATCCCAATATTAACGGTCATTCCCAGACCCCTCCCTTGACCCCTAAACCACGCGTCCTGCACCCTAAAAACGGCAAACTTGTAACAAGCGCATTGCACTTGTTTCGAGCTCCACACGGACTCAAATTGATCAAGAACCTTTTGCACTTCATACAAATCCGCTTGGCGATAGAAATGAGTACGTCTGCGTTGATGAGGGGACGCGGAGTTTGCATCAAGTTCCTGAAACTTCGAATCAAGTGCAAAAATTTTTTGTCTTACGTTACGTCTTACGGTACGTCTTACGTTACGTCTTACGTTACGTCTTACGTTACGTCTTACGTTACGTCTTACGTTACGTCTTACGTTACGTCGTACGTTACGTCTTACGTTACGTCTTACGTTGCGTCTTACGTTACGTCTTACGTTACGTCTTACGTTACGTCTTACGTTACGTCTTACGTTACGTCTTACGTTACGTCTTACGTTACGTCTTACGTTACGTCTTACGTTACGTCTTACGTTACGTCTTACGTTACGTCTTATGTTACGTCTTACGTTACGTCTTACGTTACGTCTAACAATACGTTTTACGCTACGTCTTATGTCTTACCTCTTACGTTAATTTACCTTGATCTAATTTAAATTGCTCCAATTTACCTTGACCTAACCTAACCACGCACCCTAACACCTAAGCCACGCCCCCTGATTCCTAACCCACACCCACAGAGCCCTAAACAACGCGCCCTAACCTCTAAGCTAAAAATATAATAATGTATAATTTAGGCTTCTTTCTTTATCATCTTATCATCTTTATCATCTGCTTCCACGTTAGCGC
Source organism: Frankliniella fusca (assembly GCA_029379305.1). Classification (NCBI taxonomy): domain Eukaryota; kingdom Metazoa; phylum Arthropoda; class Insecta; order Thysanoptera; family Thripidae; genus Frankliniella; species Frankliniella fusca. The sequence continues at coordinate 206,671 of JAHWGI010000071.1, read as the reverse complement.
CAGCTTACGTTTTTTTTATATCGTCCTAGGGGGTAACTCGTCGAGTTAGCTCCCTTCGCACCAAAATTTCGTCCGTTTAGCCGTATCTCATACCGTTTAGGCGCTATGGACACATTTAGTTGAAGGAAACGGCATCGAGTACGAGCACGAGCATCGAGCACGAGCATCGAGCACGAGCATGGAGTACGAGCATCGAGCACGAGCATTGAGCATCGAGCATCGAGCATCGAGCACGAGCATCGAGCACGAGCATCGAGCACGAGCACGAGCATCGAGCACGAGCATAGGGGGGGGGGGGGGGGGGGCTCCCAACCCGGACACCCTCAGACCTCACCTCCCCCTCCTCTGCCTAGTATATAGTGCTGGTATTGGGTAGGCTGGGTTGGGAACACAAGCAGATGAAGTAACAACAATGAAACGAACCCAATTTGAAACCAAATGTTTCGAACTATCAGTATTTTTCAGGGTATCAAAAATGTCTGCAATTACTACAGATTATCCTGGTGGAGTTTAATTTTCATTATGCTTGGTGTGCATTAATTTTAAAACTTGCTTTTATGCACCTTATACTTAACCGTACAACAGTGTTCGAGATCTGATGACTTGATTCACCAATTTTTAATTATTACGATAACGCTACCGTTCTAATTGTCTCATTTAGTTGGATCTGTGGCCATTGGAACTTACATAAACGCCAAAAGTCAAGGACCAAATCAGAGACCAAAATTTAGCTTTGCTTGCTGGGGCCTGACGTCTGATTGTCTGTCTTGCTGGCTTTAATTTGAACCGATTTGAACTGTACTATCTTGCATTGCATTTTCATTGGCTTGCTAACATTTTAATATCAAAGGAATCACGAATCTACGTCTTTTAATGTTGCGGCCTATATTTTAACTGTGCTTTACATTAAATGTTAACTTCAGTCTAACGGACCAAAATACTGTGATAGTTGTATTTATTATATGTGCGGGGAGTCGGCGCAGTGGCCGTGCAGCGCCAACAGTGGGCGGAGCTTGGACTACAGTGTCGATTGTTGGCGTTTCCTAGTGTTCGAATGCAACAGGTGCGTCCACCATGACGCTCGGGCCCCCGCGCCGCGCAGCCCCTGATATGATGTGATATGGCCGGTAGAAACGACCCTAACGGGTTCGTTTAAAAAGAAGCCTAAATTATACATTATTATATTATTGACTTAGAGGTTAGGGCACGTTGTTTAGGGTTCTGGGGGTGTAAGTTAGGAATCAGGGGGCGTGGCTTAGGTGTTAGGGTGCGTGGTTAGGTTAGGTCAAGGTAAATTGGAGTAATGTTAATTAGGTAAAGGTAAAAGGTAAATTGGAGCAATTTAAATTAGGTCAAGGTAAATTGAAGCAATTTAAACTAGGTCAAGGTAAATTGGAGCAATTTAAATTAGGTCAAGGTAAACTGGAATAATTTTAATTAGGTCAAGGTAAATTGTAGCAATTTAAATTAGGTCAAGGTAAATTGTAGCAATTTAAACTAGGTCAAGGTAAATTGGAGCAATTTAAATTAGGTCAAGGTAAATTGGAGCAATTTAAAATAGGTCAAGGTAAATTGGAGCAATTTAAATTAGGTCAAGGTAAGTTAACGTAAGACGTACGATGAAAAACGTAACGTAAGACGTAACGTAAGATGTAACGTAAGACGTAACGTAAGGCGTAACGTAAGACGTAACGTAAGACGTCACGTAAGACGTAACGTAAGACGTAACGTAAGACGTAACGTAAGACGTAACGTAAGACGTAACGTAAGACGTAACGCAAGGCCTAACGTAAGACGTAACGTAAGACGTAACGTAAGACGTAACGTAACACGTAACGTAAGACGGGGGGGGGTCTCCCAACCCGGACACCCTCAGACCTCCCCTCAGACCCTCCCCCCTCCTCTTCCTAGTATATAGTGCTGGTATTGGGTAGGCTGGGTTGGGAACACAAGCAGATGAAGTATCATCTGCTAAAAAAATATTAATTTTTTCAAGTTTTGTTTTTACCTCATTTCTTCTTCATTTAGTTTCACCCCCTAAATATGGTTTGGCAGGATTTGCACCACCGGTTCTGTTGTCTATGAGTGACCCCTAATATACCCTCAAAATCTTAAACCTCCAGCTCAAGTCCTTCTTAGGGAACAGACAAACAAACAAACAAATAGACACCAGGTCGTTTACATAAGCCCGCTCCGCAGCTTTTTCAAAGCAGAAGGGCGGGCTAACAACAAGTATGGCTCATGGCTCCCCCTGGCTCAAGTAGGCCCCCGCTCCCTTAGGGGCTTTCAGTGGTTTTATGGATTTTTCTAGGGCACCGGCTAAAAGATTCAGACTTGTGTATAGAGATTTTTCATCAGAAAAAATAGTTCTACAACATTTGTTTTATGAAATTTTCTGTGCGAGGGCTATAAACCGCACATGCTGTACGCGTATGCGCTATTTTCACCAATTTCGACGAAAAACTTGGCCTAGCGCCCAAACGGTGCTCCGGAAGGCCAAACGGCTGAAATTTTCGCCCAAAGGGCTTCAACTTGACGAGTTACCCCCTAGGAACATATAAAAAAAATCGATTTTTTTTCGATTTTTTTTGCTACTATTCTTTAAGAATTTTTTTTACCCCCTTAATATGGTTTGGCACGATTTGTTTCGGCGGTTCCGTTGCCTGTAAGTGACCCCTAAGATACCCTGAAAATATGAAATCTCCACCTAAACTCCTTCCTCTGAAACAGAAAGGTCAACCAGACAGACAGACAGACAGACAGACAGACAGACACCGGGTCGTTTACATAAGCCCGCTCCGCAGCTTTTTCAAAGCAGAAGGGCGGGCTAAAAAAACACAGACACCAGGCTGCCGGAAGGAGTTCCCTCCTACCGCACTGTTAGAAATCTGTTTGTAAATTAACGAGGAATTACTCGTTAATTTTTATAGCAAACACATCGTACTCCAACAATGTTCTGTTAGAAAAGATTCGTTCTAAGATGAAGGAGTCATCAGTAAACAAACCCTGACGCCCTTCAGACTTACACCTCAAGACTCTCTAAGTGAGTCATCTGAGAATGAGGTATCGTTTCCATACACATATGTCTGTTAGCAAACGATGAGATCATTCAGATACGAATGAAACTTGCTACCCCATCGGAGATAACAACCATCACTAAGCTCGTTTAGAAATGATACAGTTCATTTGAATACGAGCTATCTCATCTGTGTACAAAACAATCCGTACACAAACGACACACTCATCATGTAATCAATTTTTGTCAGTACTTATATCTTTTTTTTACTATTTTGCTTTTTTGTTGCACGGGGATTGATACCGTTTAGAAACAATGAAAGTCGTTTTAAAATGAAAGGGGTCGTTATGAGGGAGAACGAATTAGCTGTTTGAGGATTATAGTTCGTATCAAAACGATGAGATTGTTTCAGATGCAAATGAGTTTTTACATGATGAAATGATGACCCGTTTGTAAATGAAGTGATCGTATTCATCACAGATTGGCTATCTGTTTTCAAATGAAACTTATCGTTTCTGATTTTAACGAACAAGTTGTTTGCATACAATGTCTTGTAGGGAATTGTATTGTATCCATATATCTTTTTCTAACAGTGCGCGCACCTGTCGCATCCGGGAACACACAACGGACTTCGGGGCTCAGTTCCTTACTCAACCCCGGGATTACAAGTGGGAGTCTACATGGGCCTACCGCGCTGCAGTCGCGGCACCCCACTGCTAAAAGCGTGCGCCAGCTTGGGAGGGGCAAAGTGCCTCAACCATGCACGGCACTGTAACTGAAAGTTAGCACATATGAACGCTTATTAGCGGTAACACCTGGATTTAGGAATAAGCTTTATCCCCAAAATGCGGCGTTTCCACAAACGTCCACACAAATGATCCCATTTCGAGTACAGAGGGCGCATTTCGCTCTGCTGCCGCACAGCCGGGGCTCAGCGTTCGGTGGGTTCGATGGGATGCATACAGGTGGCGGCCTCATCCTCGAACGGCTTTTTGTCGGGGAGGAGGTCGGACACCAGCGGCAGCCGTCCCAAGGCCCGGGCCCTGACCCGGGGACAGTCGACGCCTTCGTCAGACTTGGGTGAGAGAATGCGTGATACATGCTGACACCCCGAGCTCAACGGTACTAGCCCAATCGGAACGCATCCAACACCAAGCCGTAGCCGACAGGCTGCAGGCAGGCTCCACACTTTCTACAAAACTCCCTCGATGACAAGGCGCACTTCTTCAGATCACGATCGCTCGGACAGCTTCAGACGAACAGCACACTGTTAAAAGCTTACGGTGATTTTCACCGTAAGCTACAGTGAAACCTGCAGCACTGTAGCTTACGGTGATTTTCACCGTAAGCTACGGTGAAAATCACTGAAAGTTTCAGTGCTGCACCCACGATCACTGTAGCTTACGGTGACATTCACCGTAGCTTACGGGTAGCGACGTGTCGGTTGCCACTTGCAGGGTAGCGTCATCTCTTGCGATGTCGACGGGCCGTCTGCCCTCCGGACGCATGACAAGCGTCATGGGACCGAGAGCTGGCAGACGGTCGTCATGCAAGTCCTCGGTTATATTGTGGTTTATTGTACCAATAAATAAATTAGTGGTCAGTATCCCCGCCTGTCACGCGGGAGACCGGGGTTCGATTCCCCGCCGGGGAGGTACTTGTTTTGCCCGACGTTTTGGTGGTGCTGTGGTGCTAGAACGCGTGGGCACCCGCTTGCGCTGCACAGGTGCGCATGGCATAGCTTATGTGGTGTGGCGATGGTCCGCATACCGGTGCCTTGTCGGCCGGTCGACGCAGCGTCCGGAAGAGAGAGGGAGAGTAGACGTGCTGTCGACAACTGGCAAACGAAACTGCTGCCACGGTACGAGGTAAGAGTCCAGGGAGTAGTATTCAGTGACCGGGCGCAATAAAAGTAGTCGGGGTCCGTCCGGGATTTGAACCCGGGACCTCTCGCACCCTAAGCGAGAATCATACCCCTAGAACAACGGACCGCGTTGGGTAGGTGGCGCAGCGTCGTGTATTTGTAAGGGAAACATTAGGACCAAAATGAATACATTGAGGCAAAAGTGGGGGTGGTCCTGCCTCCAGAGAGAATCGAACTCTCGACCCCCAGTTTACTAGACTGGTGCTCTAACCACTGAGCTATGGAGGCCGTGCTGCGTTCACACCGCGGCATGCAGCGTGACATCGCACTCGTGACGGGTCCCGGGATCGAAGCGGTGGAGCCCGAAGGTGGCATAAGGTAAGGTCCCACCGAGATTTGAACTCGGATCGCAGGATTCAGAGTCCTGAGTGCTAACCATTACACCATGGGACCTTGTGCGAGGTGACTGGTGGAACGGCAGGGTGTGTCTGCCCGCGGTCGATGGACGGGATAACGGTGGGCGCGTACGGGAGGAGAGGGCTCGCCACGCAAACCAAAAATGTGGACGACGAGGATGAGATTCGAACTCACGCGGGCAGAGCCCATTGGATTAGCAGTCCAACGCCTTAACCACTCGGCCACCTCGTCACATGCTGGCTGGGGGAGGGATCGCCAGCACTAGAAGTGCAAGAGACCGAGACGTCACACTGGTTTCCGGTCATTAGGTCCGAGCGGTCGGCGAGGAGCGGTGGCGTGCCGCATAACTGAGAGGTCACGGTAATAAAACAAAACAGAATTCCGATACCGGGAATCGAACCCGAGCCTCCTGGGTGAGAGCCAGGTATCCTAGCCACTAGACCATATCGGATGGCTTGCGGGTGAGGCAAGGCAGCTGGCAGAGATGCGGACCGCGGACAGAGTGAGTTACGGAGTGGTGGAGGAGGGCGTGCCGTGGCAAAAGAGATGACGCCCAACGTGGGGCTCGAACCCACGACCCTGGGATTAAGAGTCCCATGCTCTACCGACTGAGCTAGCCGGGCCACGTCGAGGGCGCGGCGATCAAGCGCCAAGGGCAAGGAGCGGCTGAGTCGGGCGAGCAGTGCGAGGATTGCGTTGTCCGCGAAAGACGGCCGGTCGGTGGCGCTGTCTGTCGACGGCGCAGAGCGTCGGTGCCAAGGGGAATGGCAAAAAATGGAGGTGCGGGGTATCGATCCCCGTGCCTCTCGCATGCAAAGCGAGCGCTCTACCGTCTGAGCTACACCCCCGTGTGCTAGGTGGCTCGGTCAGTGGGTACCGACGGTAGAGGAGGAACGCGCGAGGGAAAAAAAGTATTCCGCAGTCGGTAGGACTCGAACCTACGCTCCCAGAGGGAAACTGATTTCTAGTCAGTCGCCTTAACCACTCGGCCACGACTGCAACCGATGGGGACGTTCGTCGCAGAGGCGAAAGCATAGGTTCCGGTGTCGTGGTCGTGGCCGATGGCGATCGCGTCGAGCGCGCCGAGTCAGCATTGTCGGCGGCCATCGTCGTCTCTGCCGTTTGTCGGCCGAATGCTGAGTGCTGCCCGCCATCCCTCTGGTTGGGGCTGCAGACAGCCTCGTTGATGTGGATGCGGGCCGTTTGGTGCGTGCGGCGGCGCGTGGGTGCAGGCAGCGGCAGCGACTTGGGCAGCGGCAGCCTCAGTCAGCAGGGTGCCGAGGAGCGCGGACGTCGTGCGCCGTCAAACAGCCGTGATCGTATAGTGGTTAGTACCTCGCGTTGTGGCCGCGATAACCCAGGTTCGAATCCTGG
>JAHWGI010000071.1:162500-195000 GCA_029379305.1 Frankliniella fusca | reverse complement strand
GGGCGGCGGGGCGTCGACGGGCTGCGTCCGAATCGGCGCGGCGCGTGACGTCACAACATCCGTCTGGGAGGCTGCGTCCACCTTGGGGGGCGCGCGGCGGGGCGCGGGGCCGCCGGGCGCGTGTGCGTCTTCGCACGTCTTCTTGCCACGCAGCACGTTCCGCACGCGAAACACCAGGCCGCCGACATGAAGACCGCGGGCAAGCAAGGACCCCAGCTCGTCTAAGTCACAAGACACAATAAAGCGGATGTTTCTATGACTCACCGGGGTCCAAGCCTGGCTCATGATGTACTCGTAGGTGCGCGCTTCCACGGGGTCTTCATGGGCCTCCTTGATGTGGATGCCGGGGGCGGCGGTCAGGGCGTCGCTCACAGCTTGCACGGACAGAAACTCGGGCACCATGTCCACGACGACGTAGCGGTCGCTGGTCCGCGTCGGGTCGTTCGTGTAGAAGGTCCGGGCGTCGCGGGGCAGCGGCAGGCCGGTGACGGTGCACAGCTCCTCGAGGGACTCGGCGCAGCCGGCGTCGGTGTTGCCGTCCACCCACAGGGCGTGTCCGTGCTCACTCACTATGTGGCGGTAGAACGGCGGGAAGTCGGCCGTCGACATGTAGGCGATGGCCTTCCTGGCGAAGTCCTCATCGGATGTTAGGAGGACGAGCTGCAGGTCTTCGTAGAACGAGTCGTGCGGCGAGGTGTTGAAGTACGTCATGGTGCACGTGTCGCCAGGAGGCCAGGCCGGATGGTAAGGTTAGCTGGCCGGCAGGGCAGCAAAACAAACAAAGGCGGCGGTGGCGGACGCGTGCAGGCCGGGAGCTCCCGGCACGTCCGCTCACCTCGACAGCCAGGCAAGAAGTCAGTATCCCCGCCTGTCACGCGGGAGACCGGGGTTCGATTCCCCGCCGGGGAGGTACTTGTTTTGCCCGACGTTTTGGTGGTGCTGTGGTGCTAGAACGCGTGGGCACCCGCTTGCGCTGCACAGGTGCGCATGGCATAGCTTATGTGGTGTGGCGATGGTCCGCATACCGGTGCCTTGTCGGCCGGTCGACGCAGCGTCCGGAAGAGAGAGGGAGAGTAGACGTGCTGTCGACAACTGGCAAACGAAACTGCTGCCACGGTACGAGGTAAGAGTCCAGGGAGTAGTATTCAGTGACCGGGCGCAATAAAAGTAGTCGGGGTCCGTCCGGGATTTGAACCCGGGACCTCTCGCACCCTAAGCGAGAATCATACCCCTAGACCAACGGACCGCGTTGGGTAGGTGGCGCAGCGTCGTGTATTTGTAAGGGAAACATTAGGACCAAAATGAATACATTGAGGCAAAAGTGGGGGTGGTCCTGCCTCCAGAGAGAATCGAACTCTCGACCCCCAGTTTACTAGACTGGTGCTCTAACCACTGAGCTATGGAGGCCGTGCTGCGTTCACACCGCGGCATGCAGCGTGACATCGCACTCGTGACGGGTCCCGGGATCGAAGCGGTGGAGCCCGAAGGTGGCATAAGGTAAGGTCCCACCGAGATTTGAACTCGGATCGCAGGATTCAGAGTCCTGAGTGCTAACCATTACACCATGGGACCTTGTGCGAGGTGACTGGTGGAACGGCAGGGTGTGTCTGCCCGCGGTCGATGGACGGGATAACGGTGGGCGCGTACGGGAGGAGAGGGCTCGCCACGCAAACCAAAAATGTGGACGACGAGGATGAGATTCGAACTCACGCGGGCAGAGCCCATTGGATTAGCAGTCCAACGCCTTAACCACTCGGCCACCTCGTCACATGCTGGCTGGGGGAGGGATCGCCAGCACTAGAAGTGCAAGAGACCGAGACGTCACACTGGTTTCCGGTCATTAGGTCCGAGCGGTCGGCGAGGAGCGGTGGCGTGCCGCATAACTGAGAGGTCACGGTAATAAAACAAAACAGAATTCCGATACCGGGAATCGAACCCGAGCCTCCTGGGTGAGAGCCAGGTATCCTAGCCACTAGACCATATCGGATGGCTTGCGGGTGAGGCAAGGCAGCTGGCAGAGATGCGGACCGCGGACAGAGTGAGTTACGGAGTGGTGGAGGAGGGCGTGCCGTGGCAAAAGAGATGACGCCCAACGTGGGGCTCGAACCCACGACCCTGGGATTAAGAGTCCCATGCTCTACCGACTGAGCTAGCCGGGCCACGTCGAGGGCGCGGCGATCAAGCGCCAAGGGCAAGGAGCGGCTGAGTCGGGCGAGCAGTGCGAGGATTGCGTTGTCCGCGAAAGACGGCCGGTCGGTGGCGCTGTCTGTCGACGGCGCAGAGCGTCGGTGCCAAGGGGAATGGCAAAAAATGGAGGTGCGGGGTATCGATCCCCGTGCCTCTCGCATGCAAAGCGAGCGCTCTACCGTCTGAGCTACACCCCCGTGTGCTAGGTGGCTCGGTCAGTGGGTACCGACGGTAGAGGAGGAACGCGCGAGGGAAAAAAAGTATTCCGCAGTCGGTAGGACTCGAACCTACGCTCCCAGAGGGAAACTGATTTCTAGTCAGTCGCCTTAACCACTCGGCCACGACTGCAACCGATGGGGACGTTCGTCGCAGAGGCGAAAGCATAGGTTCCGGTGTCGTGGTCGTGGCCGATGGCGATCGCGTCGAGCGCGCCGAGTCAGCATTGTCGGCGGCCATCGTCGTCTCTGCCGTTTGTCGGCCGAATGCTGAGTGCTGCCCGCCATCCCTCTGGTTGGGGCTGCAGACAGCCTCGTTGATGTGGATGCGGGCCGTTTGGTGCGTGCGGCGGCGCGTGGGTGCAGGCAGCGGCAGCGACTTGGGCAGCGGCAGCCTCAGTCAGCAGGGTGCCGAGGAGCGCGGACGTCGTGCGCCGTCAAACAGCCGTGATCGTATAGTGGTTAGTACCTCGCGTTGTGGCCGCGATAACCCAGGTTCGAATCCTGGTCACGGCACGTCTCTTTTGTCGTCCGTTTCGTTTTGGTGACCGTGGACTGAGTCAGGAGTCGAGAGGAGACAAAAGGCAAAAGCAGCGACAAAAGTCGACGCGACTGCCGAAACCCGGGATTGAACCGGGGACATTTAGATCTTCAGTCTAACGCTCTCCCAACTTTTTTTTCCTAACGTTCCAAAACTTTACATGCCTCTCCTGAACAATCGTCCGAACGGCACTTGAGCGTGTCTGTCCAGCTCTCCGGGAGCTGAGCGGTTCAGTCTGGCGCGGCGCCGAGATGAGCGGATGTGTTGGCGCGCCGTGAGAGCTGCGCGCTTCTGTGGCGCGGCGCTCAAAGATGAGCGGGTGTGTGGGGGCGCTGGGACTTTGAGCGTCTGTTGCTTGGAGGTACCGCTGTGTGCCTGTGGGCCTGTGGGCCAACGTTGGCAAAAGGTGAACGTGGCCCATGGGGGGATCGAACCCACGACCTTCGCGTTATTAGCACGACGCTCTAACCAACTATTTTCAGACATGCTTGGGACTAAGCGCCGGCTCTAATACCATTGCTTTCTTTTCTTTACAGGTACACACCACCGGGGAGAGGTTGGTGTGGGGAGAGTTTTTATTACATTTTTAATCAAACAGGCCGAAGCCATCATCTGTGTTTTTCTTTTTCTGAGTATTCATGTTGGAAAGCGTAGGGGATACTTCTTTTCTTTTATTCTTTCTTGTTTCAGGTTCTGGTGGTTGAAGGCCCGGCCCCGCTCGCAGCAGCTTCCCTTCTCTCTCTGACCACCATGACAGGCAGGTTCCTCCGCCTCTCACGTGCTTCTCTACTTCTTTGATGGTGTTCATAAGTTGGACGCTCTCCAGCGGCGACGCCTCCTTTGCCATGACGCTTTCATAGTTCAGGATTTTGTCGAACTGGTCTTGCTGCTTTTCGGTGAGAGGCGGTTCTTCTTCTGTCTTTGACGCGGCTGGGCTGGCAACAGGCGTGACGTCACTGTCGCTCGTCGCTTGCTCGGCTTCTCTCTCTGCTCCCTTGCCTTCTAGTGCGTTCTTCTTTTTTCCTTTGCTTCTCTTCCTGCCTTTCTTCTCCACCCACTCCTTCTCCGCCTCTCCTCCTTCCTCTGCCGATCCGTCCGTCTCCTCCTCTTCCCCCTTCTCCCCGCTATCCGCCGGCGAGTGGAGTGAGTTCGCTTCGCCCGCCCCCTCTTGCAGCGGCTGGCTGTCTTGGCTCGAGTGGAGTGGGGGCGCCTGGCCGGCCCCCTCCCCCTGCCCGCTCGGCTCGGTCTGGTGGAGTGAGTTGGGCTGGCCCGCCCCCTCTTCCCCGCCGGTCTTCTTGGCCGCCGTCTCCCACCTGCGTGGGGGGTGGGGCGTCCGTTGAACACAGGCATTGAACAAGTGTCCTTCGGCGCCACACTTACGGCATGTCTTGGGTTGGCCGTCGTAGAGGATCAGTGCTTGAACGCCTCGGATGGTGGTGTACGACGGCACATGCTTCTTCAACTCGATCTTCACGGCCCGGATCCCGTTCTTCACCCCCTTCCCCTCGTAGTTATTCCATTTTTCACAGATGACAGTCTGCCGCCAGCTCCGGTCGGGAGCGGACGGGTCGAGCGGAGTGCAGCGGCGTGCCTGCGCGTCGGCTGCTAGGGCACCCTAACCTCTGATTTTCACGTGTCTGAGCCATGGAGGCCGAGGAAACCTGGCGGAAGAACACGGTCGTGTGTGTCTTTGCTTCGAGCGCGCCTGCTGTGTCTGCCGCTGAAATTCACCAGTTTGTTTTCCGTGATCTGAACCTGAAAATTGAAGATGTCGAAGCCCTTCAGCTTGAAGTTGGACTTCGGAAATTTTTCGTCAAGGTGAAGAGCTCTGCTACTTTCGCCAAGATCCTCGAGAAGAACTTCTACCAGTTCAAGCACCCAAACAACCGACTGTCCGAGCTGACCGTCTCGAACGCCGGGGGGATTGGTGCGAAAATACTGCGGGTGTTTCGGCTCCCAATGGAGATGGGCAACGAGCACGTCCAGGCCGCGCTCGCAACATTTGGAAGAATTCAAGAGGTCATCTGTGAAAAATGGAATAACTACGAGGGGAAGGGGGTGAAGAACGGGATCCGGGCCGTGAAGATCGAGTTGAAGAAGCATGTGCCGTCGTACACCACCATCCGAGGCGTTGAAGCACTGATCCTCTACGACGGCCAACCCAAGACATGCCGTAAGTGTGGCGCCGAAGGACACTTGTTCAATGCCTGTGTTCAACGGACGCCCCACCCCCCACGCAGGTGGGAGACGGCGGCCAAGAAGACCGGCGGGGAAGAGGGGGCGGGCCAGCCCAACTCACTCCACCAGACCGAGCCGAGCGGGCAGGGGGAGGGGGCCGGCCAGGCGCCCCCACTCCACTCGAGCCAAGACAGCCAGCCGCTGCAAGAGGGGGCGGGCGAAGCGAACTCACTACACTCGCCGGCGGATAGCGGGGAGAAGGGGGAAGAGGAGGAGACGGACGGATCGGCAGAGGAAGGAGGAGAGGCGGAGAAGGAGTGGGTGGAGAAGAAAGGCAGGAAGAGAAGCAAAGGAAAAAAGAAGAACGCACTAGAAGGCAAGGGAGCAGAGAGAGAAGCCGAGCAAGCGACGAGCGACAGTGACGTCACGCCTGTTGCCAGCCCAGCCGCGTCAAAGACAGAAGAAGAACCGCCTCTCACCGAAAAGCAGCAAGACCAGTTCGACAAAATCCTGAACTATGAAAGCGTCATGGCAAAGGAGGCGTCGCCGCTGGAGAGCGTCCAACTTATGAACACCATCAAAGAAGTGGAGAAGCACGTGAGAGGCGGAGGAACCTGCCTGTCATGGTGGTCAGAGAGAGAAGGGAAGCTGCTGCGAGCGGGGCCGGGCCTTCAACCACCAGAACCTGAAACAAGAAAGAATAAAAGAAAAGAAGTATCCCCTACGCTTTCCAACATGAATACTCAGAAAAAGAAAAACACAGATGATGGCTTCGGCCTGTTTGATTAAAAATGTAATAAAAACTCTCCCCACACCAACCTCTCCCCGGTGGTGTGTACCTGTAAAGAAAAGAAAGCAATGGTATTAGAGCCGGCGCTTAGTCCCAAGCATGTCTGAAAATAGTTGGTTAGAGCGTCGTGCTAATAACGCGAAGGTCGTGGGTTCGATCCCCCCATGGGCCACGTTCACCTTTTGCCAACGTTGGCCCACAGGCCCACAGGCACACAGCGGTACCTCCAAGCAACAGACGCTCAAAGTCCCAGCGCCCCCACACACCCGCTCATCTTTGAGCGCCGCGCCACAGAAGCGCGCAGCTCTCACGGCGCGCCAACACATCCGCTCATCTCGGCGCCGCGCCAGACTGAACCGCTCAGCTCCCGGAGAGCTGGACAGACACGCTCAAGTGCCGTTCGGACGATTGTTCAGGAGAGGCATGTAAAGTTTTGGAACGTTAGGACAAATAATGAGCGAGTTTTTTGTCCAATGTCAGTGTCCAGGGGGATTCTATAGAATCTTTTCTTCGTAATGATGTAATTATCTTTGGGTTTTATTGTTGTATTCATAAGATAGAAGACTATTTATGTGCACGGACGTGGTCGTCGTGGCTAGAGAGGTTGCTTTCTGGCTTAGCTTTGAATGTTTTTCCATGGAATTTCTTGTTTTATGATATTTTCTTAATTTTTAAGGGTGAAATATTATTTGTGTGTGTCAAAAACTTAAGTTTGCCAACTTAAGTCATTTTATGACTAGGTTAAAGAAAATTGCTTGTGTCAGCCAATGCTGTTAGTTTCTTATCATTGAAACATTCTTTGAAGGTATTTAGTATCTATTATGCAAAAGTTTAAATATGCAATGAAGAAGCTCAAAGGAGCCACAAGTCTGCAGTTTTGTTATTCCTCTCTAATAAGTGGATCAACATGGTATGTAAACAGGGCGTATTATTATTGATCAAGTAATGCGTTTTGTGTCAAGAGAACAACTTTTTGTATTTATTATCAATTATTTACTTGTTCACAGAGATTTTAATTGGGAACGAGCCAAGAGGATATACTCATGAAGAGCTACCCACCTGGTTTTTAATTGCACTGTCCGTGCTGTCCATGCGGCCAGGGTGTGGCCGCCAGCCGACAGGTGGCGCGGCGAGCGCCTGCAGCCGTGCGGCCACCGGCCGCACGGGACAGTCACTCTAGTCTGGACCGTCGTACCCCGTACACGGCCCAGACTCCCCCGGCACGTAGCGTGAGCTCCCCGCCTCGCTACTCCCTCACCGATACTGTGCGACCTGCGTGTGTGTAGTGTGTGTGTGTGGTGTGTGTGTTGAGTGTGTACAAGTGTACCTGTGTGTTCTGTAATAAACCCTTGCCTTGGACCCACCTCTGTCTCTCTGTCACCCTGCTTGCCCCGGACACAGCATTAATATTTGACGCTGTACTAACTCTTATTGAGAATTTTGTTAGTTATGGTGAGACATTAAATAAAATGCAACCTGTACTTTCTTGTGACATTAATGTGACTTGTATGACAACCTTATTTTTCTTGTTTTCAGTGACAAAATCTGGAGGAGAAGAAATGGCGCGCAGTGTTCAGTCCCCGCCCTATCCAAATGGAACTTTACCTAAGGGTCATTCTCTGTCAGATCACCACAAGGTCCAAAACGATGGTTTTCAGATTGAGTTGGGAGTTGTTAAATATCATTTGGGACCACCTCAAGGACCCATATGTCAAAGGAAATTTTTTAAAAAAATTTGGTTTGGGAGTTATAGGAGGTCAAAGTTTGGTGTTCGACCAATCCGTCTCAAGTTATGAGTGATACCTAATATCCTACATGAAACACAATACCAACTCTAGTCATGGTGTTTTACATTCAGTTTTTTATACTGATTCAAATGATCCATGGTTGGATTGGATCGTGAAAAATTTTTCTTGGCTCTATAGGTGCCCCCACAATGTCTTGTTCTGAGCTGGCTTTCTAGACTGAATTCTCAGGAACAAGGTGGATTTTTTGTTAAAGGTCAAGTCATTTGGAAAAAAAAAGTGTAAGAGTGTGTAAACTAAACCAAATCACCACCAAATAATACAATTTTGATTTGCTAGGACAGCTAAGTTATAGTTTTGATTCATGAACTCGGTATAATAATAGTATTTCTTTTAGTCATAAATAAAACTTGTATTACTTGAAGGTGAATTGGTTTAGTTTACTCACTAGTATACCCCTCCTTTCTAAACAACTTGAGCCCTAACAATAATTCCATCTTATCTCTAAGAATTCGGTCTAGAAAACCAGCTGAGTACAAGACATTGTGGGGGCACCTTAATTAGTAAAATCCCGTTAAAATGTTGTATAATTTCACCGTTTCAACTCTAGCAGAAATACGTCATATTAGAAATATTCCAAACCATGCTTTTTTTAAAAGCTAATGATGGGTCGAACATCCACACCAAGTGACAAGTTGACCCCGGAGAATTTAGTCCCTTCGCCTTAGACTTTAAGGTTTGGAACTACTATGAAAAGACCGTAAAGAGGGACAATCATCTTCACTTGGTCTATATCTTACTAAAATCAGTAAAGTAAAGGTTAGTAGCTAGCTATCCTTTCTTGGGAAGCTTTTTTTTATTACTATGATATATTGCTTGGACACTTGCTTTGGTAGGTTTGGGGACATAAATTTAGGTCTGTATAAAATGCTTTTAATTTCATTCATAATATCATTTTATGACTAATGTGTTGAAAAAAAGTTAAATATTTAGGAGATGTGTCACTTTACTGATTTTAGTAAGATATAGACCAAGTGAAGTTGATTGTCCCTCTTTACGGTCTTTTCATAGTAGTTCCAAACCTTAAAGTCTAAGGCGAAGGGACTAAATTCTCCGGGGTCAACTTGTCACTTGGTGTGGATGTTCGACCCATCATTAGCTTTTGAAAAAAGCATGGTTTGGAATGTTTCTAATATGACGTATTTCTGCTAGAGTTGAAACGGTGAAATTATACAACATTTTCACGGGATTTTACTAAATAGAGCCAAGAAAAATTTTTCACAATCCAATCCAACCATGGATCATTTGAATCAGTATAAAAAACTGAATGTAAAACACCATGACTAGAGTTGGTATTGTGTTTCATGTAGGATATTAGGTATCACTCATAACTTGAGACGGATTGGTCGAACACCAAACTTTGACCTCCTATAACTCCCAAACCAAATTTTTTTAAAAAATTTCCTTTGACATATGGGTCCTTGAGGTGGTCCCAAATGATATTTAACCACTCCCAACTCAATCTGAAAACCATCGTTTGGACCTTGTGGTGATCTGACAGAGAATGACCCACTAACTTCAATTTGAGCTGACAATATGTTCATATGAAGGTAATTAATAAAAGTGATAGCTCACTATCTGAAGTCCCTGCTTTGATTCTGTTCCCTTAATGGCTTGCATCACAAAGTATGTTGCATGTAAATATATTTTCTGGACAGCAAGGTACATTAATTTGTTGATCATAGGATGCAGAGGAAGTGAAAGAATTAAATATTTTATCATTGTAGAAGGAACTTTTGCTTTTAATATTTAAAACAGCCATGGACAAAGAGATTCTCACCACACAAAAAATAAAATGAACACAACATTGTAAAGAAACATTAAATATTTAAAGTACACACTGATCATGGTAACATAAGAAAGTGCAGCTTAAAAATATAATATATGTATCAGTCAGCATGGACTAGGCTCTAAAAGAAATGTTTTGAAATCTTACAAATAAAATAGTCAGTACACAAATAGACTAGTCTTTGATAAAAGGTTTCCATTAGAAATCTTATAAAAATCAGTCAGTACACAAATAAACAAACTAGTCAAACAATAATGGAAAACATGACATGTAAAAACTAATCCAATTCTAAAATGATTAAAAATAATAATTACTAAACTTCTTCAAGATCCTGGTCCTCTTCAGCAGAATTTGTATTTTCTTCAGTATCATTTCTTTTGTCTTCTGCATCACTTTGGCATATCTCTTCAGTAGATTCATATTCTAGATCTGTCACCTCTTCCTCTTCAACAGGGTTTACGCCAGCTAGGACGTTCCTCAGGAATGTTTGCTTCCCAAGCGGTACATGAAGATTATCACATAAATAAGTGAGATCTTTTACGGTGTTTGCTGATAATTCTATGTTACCTTGATAGGCTAGAGGAGGTACAAAAGTTTTTAAATTAACTGGGCGTCCCTGCTTGTTAGGGCTCATGGATACATAGTCACTATCAAAGTCATATTTCACTCTCACAATAGTTCCTTCTTGTCCATTTATAAAAATCTCTCTGACTTATTTCCATAAGATGGGTTGACGTTTCAGGTCATACTCCCAGTTCTGTAGTTTCACAAGATCTTTGTAACAAAAGATGGATTTTTGACTAAGAAGCTTCACTTTATATTTTGGTAATGAAGTTTTTGCTTGCTCTATGGCCTCAACCCAACCATCAAAATCAAAAATGTCTTGCCTCTCTGTTGACCTTTCAATATTTCCATGAATTGAATCGGCCTCCATCTGAGTATGTCCAGGTTCCAAATACCGATGAGTAATTTTGATAGAGTATTTAACACAAAGGTGCAGATACATGGCAAAGAGAAATCTATTTTTATTCTGCCCCGCACAATTGTCAGAGTAGAATCTAATATCATTATGGCCATGTTTTACAAGGTCCCTAATTACTTGAAGCAGTGAGCTTGAAATTTCTGACGATCCTTTCTTACCAATACCCTCATGCCAAAGGAAGCAAGTGCCATTTCTTCCAACGTGGTCAAAAACAGTAAAGTTGTACACATTTAGCTTACTGCGATAGTACATAGCAGAATCTTCAGATTTGGGGCATGTGAGTTGCTTCTGAAGATCAAATGAGCAGACAGCAATACTTTTGTCTTTAATTGCTTCATTCTTGTCTTTTTCTTTAAGAGCTCGTGACTTAGTTTTGTTTTTTACATGAGCTACCCATAAATCTTTTTTTGCTTCACGAACTTGACGGTTGTTGCTTTTATTTCTCATCAGACTGCATAGACTGCACTGGTCCTTTTTAGGTTTAAAAAATCCAATATTGAAGTTGCTATTCAAAATGTCTCTGTATTGCCTCCTGGTGGCAATAGCAGATTTGCTGAGATTATTTTCAGCTGCCCATTTACTGTAGAGAAATGCCATCTTACTTACGCTGAGTCCTCTTTCCAGATATTCTCTTTTAGTCCGTTTCCTGCAGTAGTGAGAAGGAACTTTTGGGAAAAGGTTTACATGCTGTTTCACGCTCTCTATTTTTTCAGGAGTTACTTGGGTTGGTTTTCTGACATGCCGCCCTCTCTTGTCGGGGGGGATAGTAAATCCTTTCTCAGGGTTTATTTTATTGTAAGCAGTGGCAATCCAACTATCCCATATACCTAAAGTACTCATAAACATTCTCTTGCAGACTTTTATCTTATCACCACCAACAGTAAAAGAGTAGGAGCGACTGACTTTACGCTTGTTTTCTTCATCATTGGCAGATTTAGTAGCAGAACACTTCGAGTTACTTCTGATGAAATCCCACTGCCTCTCGTGATCTCCTAATTTCCAAAACTTTTCATGGACTTCTTGCCTCTGTTCTTGGGTTATGCGGTGAACACAATCCATACTACAAGAGCAGGGTTCTCTCATTTTAGCACCATCATATTCTTTTCCTTTTGCAGAAATGTAAGGTTGTCCAGAATTCTTTAGTGTCTTGTTTACATTTCTTTTCCACAAGTTTTCATCCCGTTTCCTTTTCCTAACTGGACTACTGCTTATAGTTCTTTCTCTACTTTTGCGCTTGGGGGTTGCTTCTACATCTACTTCTGTAGTCTGCTCATTAAAGATAACAGTTTCATTTAAAGTCTCTAATATTGTCTGAGTAGGAATCACCCTTCCTAAAAATAAAAATAAAAACTAGCATGTAACAACAATGAATAGAGTTTCAAAAGAAACTGCATAATCAAAATTGCTTTACCTTCAAGTTCATCAGTCAGTAGTTGATGCCCTTCCCGCACTTCAGTCTGCATAATATTGTTAAGGATGTCATTATCATTAGGAGTCTCAAATACTTGATCAGTTGGAATATTAGTTTCTAGGAAAAAATAAGGCAAGGAATAAACATTTTAGCAAGAGTAAGATGAAAGTAACCATATGAACTAAAGTTTAGTGGAGGGAGTATAAAAATTAGATATTATAGAAAGTTATTTTACCTTGATCAAGTTCAATACCAGATGTATTTAAAACAATAGGAATTAGTTTGCCGTCTGAAGTCTCTATCATTGTTGGTGGGTTTTCAAAGATACTACCTAAAAAACAAATAGAGAAAAAAAAAGAAACTTAAAAAAAAAAAATTGGGAAAGCACATCACAAACGTTTTGAAAGGCATGATTGATTTGAAAGCAGATATAGAGACACTACTAGAAAAAAAAAATGACATCAACCTCCATTGAGTTGCTGGGGTGGATCCAATGAGGTCGATGATTTATCATTTCTGGTGTCATGCACTGGCTCTTGATAAATGGATTTTCCTGTAAAAAAAAAAAGGAATTAATTAAGACTAAGTTTCACCCCAAAAATTAGGCCTACTTTAAAATGATACTGTCTAGGAAAGTAAGAGAACAGTGAGACCACTGTAAAACAGAATTATTACCTCCTTTAGGCAGGGAAGTAATTGGAGTGGAATGAATAACAATAATTTGAGAGTCATTATCTGAAAGAGAAATTGAAATAAATACATCAATTGTCAAATGAAATGTCACTGTTTGTTGGTTCAGGTTCCCTTACCCTCAATATCTGATTCATCAGTGAAACTGTACTCTGATATCAACTTCAAAGCTGAATTATTGCTAGCTGGACTCTTAAATGAAATAGCACCTAAAATATAATGATCTATTTTAGCAGACATAAAATGACACTGCAATGAGTTTCATACACAAAAAATACCTGAACAGGGTTTAGAAGCTGCTGAAGGTGGTGAACGTAAACCATCAGCAAAAAGTTGACGCTTAGCAATAGGACTCTTCTTATCTCTGTGATAATCACCGTCTGAGTCTGGGGTGGCTGGAGTGATTGGAGTGCGAGGTTGCTCAGGTCGTCTTTGGTCAAGGCCATCTGTGGAACAAATTAACCAATCAATGAGTGTGTTTTATTTATATTGTGTAGGCAAGCAGGTTGTCATAGCAAATCACCAAAAAAATGTCAAGTGCAATACCCCAGTAGCGCCAATGCGCATTGGAAACGCGTTTTTAGAGCATTGGCTTGGTTGGTGCATTTCCAATGTGGTGCTGATGCGCATTTGAAAAGAGCTGCGAAAACCCGCATTTAAAAATGCGCGCTAAAAGCGCATTTTTCATACAACTTTGAATGTGAATGTGAACGTGAAACAGAACAAGGTACCAACAGCCCACACCGCGTCCATCTTTATTACATGTTTGTCAAAGTGACAGGAGAGAAGTTTGCAGTGGTTATCAGTGGTTATTTAGAGTTAGAACTATGTCCTCATATCCTGTAAGTTAGGCTAACTATCAGCAGTTCTTTCATTTAATCGGGGAAACCTTTTGGGTTATCTCTGTTGTTAGTTCGTTCATTAGCTCGTGAAACTAACTTGGTTGATGTTTGGGTAACAGGTTATGTGGGATACGTAGTCCGTAGTAATTTCTTTGTAAAGTTTAGCTTGGTTCGGAGTAGAGTTCGTCCGGGATTGTGCAAGATAATCGCTCTAATGGATCATAATGTTATACCTTCCGAGTAAAAGTAGAGGTGTTCTGATTTTCTTCTAACCTAGTATTTGGGTTCCACTGAAGGTCGGTCTTCGTGGGAGGTGGGAGGGGTGGGGTGGGGGGGCACTGGCCACTGCGGGGCAGGGCGGCAGGGGGACCGCTGGAGAGGAGTTGGGGGGGGGGAGTGGAGCCCCTTCTAGCGCGCCGGGGAGGGGGGAGGGGGAGGGGGCAGCAAACCGAGCCCGCGTCGCGCGCCGGGCGGGCCGGGAGCCCAGCCCAGCCTAGCCCAGCCCTGCTGCAGCAGCAGCACCTGGAGGGTGCCACGGAACTCGGGACGGAGCGAACTCGACTCCGGGGAGGAGCGGAGCGGAGCGGAGGAACTCGGACTGGGGAGGCGGGACCCGGGACAGATTTGAACGGAGCGCGGAGCGGAGAGCGGAGCAGCACCACAGTCTGCACAGTGTGCGACAGGATCTCGGAACAGGGGATCGCTAGAACAGCACATATGGGTATTTTTGTAATCGAGGCGACAAATTAAAGTCAACGATTAAACCATTGGAGCTCCGCTATCAAATTAGGACCCAGTATTTTACCGATTTGTCCCAAATTTTTCCCACGCGAAGCCCTATCTCGAGAACCCGATTTTGCCAGAGAAAAGTCATCAAAACAAAGTTGTGAGGCTCGACAAGAACGAAGAAGTTTACTGAATCCCCCAAATGGAGTACTTCGGGCGTAATAAGCTAGACCGGAAGAAGAACAAAAATCGTCTCGGCGGTTGTGGCTGGGGCCATTACTGGGAGGGGAATAGGAAGCTCCGCGGCGCGGCGGTATGAACCGAACACCACCACCACTTATTCCACTGCGACGATTTTTGTTCCTCTTCCGGTGTAGCTGAGGCCCGGGTCACCCCTTTACCCAGAGAAGCTGAAAAAGAACTGAATAAAACTGACCAATTTGCTGTTCTCCCATACTTGCACCTCCCAGCACTTCTCCGAAATCGTCTCGGTGTGGCTCGAACTATGGCGTCGGTTTGATTTTTCTCAAAAATCATTGAAAACTTTTATCGACAATCACGATCAAAAATAAAAAATTTAAAACCAACAAGAATCAGACACGAAAAAATGACACAACAATCAGAAAAAGGACTTCAACTGCTATATTTCGCTTTTTGCAGAAATCGTAAAGTATTATAAAAATTGAACGGTTCTACATTTACCGGGTGTTTTTGCAGCCAGCAATGATACGACAGTTGAATGGGTTGCTTACCGCCCCCGGCCAGGCTGCTCCCGCGCGAGGTGGCTGCAGCATGCTGCAGCGCTCGGTGACGCCGCCGGTCGGGCGGGTATGGGATGTGGCAGTAGCCCGCTGTACCGCTACTCGGCGTCCTTCGCGAATATCCTAGCGGGTCCGCGACCATACCCTCATGACGCCGCGGCTACCCTCGCGGCTCCACAGCTACCCCTGCGGGTCCGCGGCTACCCTCACGAAACCGCGGCTACCCTCGGGAGTCCACACCTTCCACCACGAGTCCGCGAGTACCCACTGCGGAAAAAATACTCTTAAATTTACGACAAATTATATAAATGATGATAACGATGTTGATTTGTAAAGTGACAAATTATAAGAAGTAAATTTAGTACAAAAATGTTGTAAAATTCTGTTTCTGATTTTTTGTTGTTGTAAGAATACAACATTTTCCGTAATGCAGCAAAAGAAGTCATACGATTACGTATCGAACATATAGAAACCATTTACGAAATTTGTTCGTTAGTAGTTATGACACTTTTCAGAAAAGTACGAAATTTATCGTAGGCTTACCTCCGCAAGAATACGAAAATTTCAATAATGTTCCGAGCAATGTCGTAAATTTACGAGAAATGTCATTTTACGGGGAATATCGTAAATTTACGAGAAATGTAAATTTACGAGAAGTGTCGTAATCTTGTGACTGGTGAATTTGAAATTTTAGTGTTGTAAATTTATGACATGCATTCGTGAAACTATGAGTGCTAACTGTAAAATTAACGAAAAATTAGAATCTTACGACTTTTAAGTAATAGCCAATTTCAACATTTACGTCTTTATAAATTACAAACGTGATCCGTTAAAGTACAACAAATCTGTCGTGTAAAAGTTTTTCATCACCCCTACGAGTTTTTTTTTTTTTTTTTTTTTTTTTTGTACAGTGCCTGTCCCCTTACTGTGGTCGAAGACATGAGGCTCAGCCATGCTAACAACAATTCACAGACGATGGGGCATGCACTCGCGTATTAATAGGGTCACTCTATCCGTATTAAAGGCGTAATAATGTGTGTAACAGAAGCGTTATTCGAGCGTATTGGCCAAAATTCTCCGTATTTTACTCATTTTTGAGTCGTTTTAGGCTGTTTTTGCCCACTTTTGCGAAGTCTGTAAATTTTCGGAGCGTAATACAGCGTAATAGACGTAGTAGCCGGCTCACAGATTCTAAGAAGAGTGAATGCCACCTCTTACACACTGTAAAAACCTTGCGAAGAAATGCTTCGCATTACGAAGAAAATCGTTCGTAAGCTGCGAAGCATTTGGCTGCTTTGTATTGCGAAGCATTTTCTTCGTAGTGTGCGAAGAAATTTCATCGCAAGGTGGGGCTTGCGAAGAAAATACTTCGTATTGCGAAGCCTTACGAAGCAGCCAGATTCTTCGCAACGCTGCGAAGAATTTTCTTCGTAAGAATTTTACAGTGCACCTACGTGTTGTCGTTCGCTCGCTACGCTACGCTCATCACTCCATGTCATTCCCCTTCCACGCGTCTCCTTCCAACTTGTGAGGCAGCCATGGGCAGCCAACGCCAACACAGTCCCACACCCCACTCTTCCACCATCTCCCCTCACCCGCCCGGCCGCCGGCGTCGCCGAGCGCTGCAGCAGCCCCATGGCGCGTTTGGTGCGGGAGCAGCGCCGCCGGGGGCGGTAGGCAACCCATTTAGCTGTCGTGTGATTGCTGAAACACCCGGTACACATTTATTAGTGTTATCACTGTCTGCTGTACCCTTTGGCCATCATGTTTCCATCTCTCTCACATCCGCACAAACGCCATTGTAGATTGTAGTCAGTATAACTAACGTGTCTTGATCCACTTGCACCAGTGTCATTGTTGGGCCTTGCATCCTCACGTCTACCATTTCTGTTATTATCACCGTCACCATGATCGGCTAATGAGGGAAGTCAAACGGTCTAAAATTAATCGTCCGCATATTCAAAAGAGCGGTTGTAAATGAGGAATCACGAGAAATTTAGTAAATTGAAATAGACGTTTTTTGCAGTGATGGCGGTGCGAAACATTCCTGCGGCATACATCAGGAGGAGGGCTTATCTCCTAGCAAGGGAAGAAGCAAGAGGTGTCGGGGCTGCAATTCAGCCGCCTGTGGAGCAGGTCGTCCATGCACCTGTTTTAGAAGGCGATCCCGTTCTCGATCCGGGAAATGAAACAGCTGACAATAATAGCGGTAGTGACAGTAATTTGGACAGTGGAAATGATAGCGCTGATAATGATGACGGCGATTTTCACGGAAATAGGGATAGTGAGAATGACAATGCCAATAATGACAATGAAGAGGGTGGCTTCAGACAGGATGATAATGACGACAGTGACAACAGTGGTGGCAGTAGCGATATGGAATACGAGGCACATGAAGGCCATGAAAGTGGAGACAGTGATGATGCTTATGAGGATGTAAATGTGGAAAATGATCCTTTCACTACTCGTTTAGCGAAATGGAGCTGTTTCTATGGGATTACTTTAGAAGCGACAACAGCGCTGCTCGATATACTTCGGGAAGATCACCCACAGCTGCCTAAAACAGCAGAGGCGTTGCGCCACACCCCTAAACGTAAAGTCACGGTTAAAGACTTAAATAATGGGCAGTATGTACATTTTGGATTTGGCAATCTGTTTCGGTCGATCGATGCTGCCAGACTTGACTCCATTGAAGTCGAAATAGGTTGTGATGGCTTTCCAATATTTGGAAGCACGGGGACTGAATGCTGGCCGTTGTTAGCAAAATGTGCCAAGGCTGAGATTAAAACACCTGACGTGATTGGCATTTTTTACGGCACTGGAAAGCCAGAACCTCTACGAGATTTTCTCGATGACTTCATGAATGACGTTCGGGACTATATCCGAAATGGGGTCGTCATAAGAAATCGAAGACTGCCCTTCTCAATAAAATACTTCGTTTGTGATGCTGCTGCGAGAGCATATCTACGCTGCGTCTACGGTTCCACGTCTCATAACGGATGTGACAAATGCGAGCAAGAGGGATATACTGTCGACCATGTATGTGTTTTCTCAACAGTTGCTGGGAGACTACGCACCGATCAATCCTTTAGGGATCAGCGAGATATGCAGCATCATAATGGAATTTCACCATTGCTCGACATTCCTATTGAAATGGTTTCCAAATTTCCCATTGAACCGATGCACCTAATAGATTTGGGAGTCATGCGCAGATTTATGGAATTTACTATGGGAAGAGGAAACCTTGAAGCTCGGATGGGACCAGCCCAGAAGGCGCTTCTAAATGATCTTCTTCTCCTGGTGCACAACTTTATCCCCTCCGATTTCGGCCGAAAACTTCGATCTTTAAAATTATTTTGGAGATGGAAAGCTGATGAATGTCGTCAGTTTTTGCTGTATGTTGGACCTGTGCTGTTAGGAAGAGTTTTGAGCGAGAATGTGTATAGGTGTTTTCTGCTCTTACATGTCTCTATTTTCATTTTAAACAATGAACGGCTGCTGCAAAACTATGCCGATTTTGCTCAGGAATATTTGGAAAATTTTGTTGCTTACTGCCCTCAGGTTTTTGGTGAAACTTTTGTGTCTTATAATGTCCACAGTTTGTTACACATTGTGTCGGAAGCCCGCTTACACGGAACTCTGAGCTCATTTAGCGCATACCCTTTTGAAAACGAGCTACGTCACTTAAAAAATCTTGTAAAAGCTCCTCCCCGTCCCCTGCAACAAATCTGCAAAAGAATTCAGGAGAGGAAAAGGTTAAATTGCTTGAGAAGAACAAAGCCATCAAGACATTTCATTATGACACATGATAATGGTCCATTGGGTGATGTGCGTGGTGCTGTGCGCCAATTTAAAAAATACGAAGATGGAAACTATTGTTTGTCAATAGCGCAGCCGGACAATTGTGTTACCTTTGCTAATGGTCAAATTGGACTCATCTACAATTTTGTGGAATCTGATGAGGGAGTTCACGTAGTAGCTAAAGTTTTCACCGAGTGTAGCGATTTGTACAACTACCCACTGAATTCAAGCGTGCTAAACATTTTTGTTGTTCGTAATCTAAGAAGAGATTATTCCGTTTTCAATGTCGATGAAATCAGTCACAAATGTTTACTACTTCCACACCATGACGCTCATGCCTGCTTTCCCCTTCTTCATTTGGCAGTATAAATCAGGTAAGTTCGGGAATGACAAGGGTAACATGGGTGAATAGTTTTTGTCTACGGTAACATGGGTGAATAGTCTTTGTCTCGTAAGAGCGTGAACGGATTGACAGTTATTGTAGTCCTGGTTCTTAGACAGGGCGTCCCCTATCATTTTGAACAAAACTGTGTCGATTTTCACTATGTCAAAGACATGCAGACTGAATTCGGATCATAAATCGGCGTAAAGCAGACGACACTCCATCGCCTAGCACCACAGCGCCGTAGCGCAGGCCACCTGCAGCAAGAGTGTGCGTTCCAGTTGCCTATGTCACAGGCGCCGAGGCCATTAAAAAATTAAAAATTGTCCGCGTCGTTTTGACGTTTGCGCCCACTAGTACGCTAGCTGAAAACTAGTCCCCTAGCTGAAAACTAGTCCCCTAAGCGAGCTTTATTTACCCTATCTTTTTGTACTGCATGGAGTGGGACGCGCTGTATAATGGGGTTGGATGTTTGGTATCCTATCTGGACACTTACTATGGTTTTGCTGATCTATCTGTTCATTTAGTCTTTGTTTCTTTATCAAATTCACGATTTATCACTCACTATCCACGCATCTTTGCAGGGAAAATTTTGCATCGTCGATTTTGTTCAGGACAATAAACTGGCCCCGGCTGTGGTCCCGGAGTCATGGCTTACTGAGAATGGGTCAAAATGCTTCTGGCCCCCAGTGTTCAAAGAATCTCTGTACAAAAAGGGTCCCGGTCCAAATTTTGTTGCAGAAAACATTGTCCTAAGAGGAACTTACAGTGAGTTGTGTGCAGTTACAAACTATGTATCCCATTTCTGTCGATGCATGTTACGCACCGCGTGTTCCAGCGTAACCTATAGTATGAATAGGTTACGGACATTTTTTGTTTTATGTTTTTCCATTTCAGATACCTATGCTAAAGCAAGGAGTCTTCTATCGAAGGCTGAAGAAACTAGTAACATAGAGTCCGATGAGGGCCAGGATTTACCTGCAGTCCGCAAGAGAAATCCTGGGAAACCCGCCAGATATCAGACTACAGACTCTGACGAAGAAATCCACCAAACAAAAAAATCAAAATTAGGTAATGAGGCTGTCGAGATACACAATAAATATATATACATTTGAATCGAATGTTTAAGAGAAAACGCTTTACGGCGCCCCCACAATGGCCGTTACCGAGGCGGAACGCCTGCGACAAACTGGATAGGCCAACCCGCCATGCACTCAGGTGAAGGTGGTGGCCTACCCGGAGCGCACAAGCGCAGGGGGAAGCAGGAATTAAATTCCCGGTACCCAAAATTTCGTATCGTCACCTCCCGATGAGTTGATTGTGGGGGCACCTTTAGTGCTGCGGGCCAGCCTATGCTGAAGTCTACAGGCGCACGGCGAGTGTCCGGAAAAGGCAGGCCAGCAGCACTACCGAGTCTTCTCTGAAACATCTAACAAATTTGTCTCTGTATGTTGACCTACTGTTTGTTTTTTTTTAGCAGAAGGGGTCTCTGCAACTCAAGAAAGATCTCAATCTGTGAAAGTTAACGTTCAGAGGCGGGTGCGAACTCCCATACCGCCAGCTCCATCTGTTTCAAACCCTCAACTCTCCAATGAAGGTAAACAGTTTTCTGTTTTACTATTATTCAGCGTTGCCAGAAAAGTAGGGAAAAAGTTGCCCAAACACAGCGGAGTAAAGTGGGCTGCATCCGCGCCTGCCTACTAGGCAAAGTAAACGCTCTTGTGCGAATGTGTTGCCTAGTAGGCAGGCGCAGATGCAGCCCGCTTTACTCCGCTGTGTTTGGGCTACTTTTTGCCTAATTTCCCGGCAACACTGCTAATATTTGTAAGCAATTTATCAGTAACCGTTTCCATGATTTCTGCAAGGAACACCTTCGGCGTTATTCCCAATGCAAAAACCGAAGGTCTCGCTGACACAGAAGTCCACAAGTTCAACTCACACTGTAAAAAAAACATTTCGTAAATTTACAGGAAATGTCTGTGAATTTTGTTAAACGAACTGACTGTGAATTTACATTTTATTCGTGTTCATTTACAAAAGAACTCCATAACAAGACAAAAATATTCTGTAACTTTCCAAAAGAATTCCGTAACTTTACAAACTTTATCTGTTGTTTCGCGATTTTTCTTGATAACCTACAAAATATTTCATCAAACTACAGGAAAAACCTGTTTACCGATTTAACAGCGAAACCTGTAATTTTTTTTCTCGTTTTTTTTTTTTTTACAACAAATTTTTACAGTGCAGAACATCTTTCAACAAAGTGGGAGTTCCATTATTCGTGCGGTTCCGGGTCAGCCAATCCAACGCACAGTAACTTTATCTGTTCCCAACTCTTCCATCGGTAGTCGAATAACATGAAACACATTTATTTACAGAATTATAAGCAATCTGTTGGGAAGTAACGGTCTTGGTTTCTTCCAGGGAAAGCGTTGAAGTTAGTACCGCTGAGTGCAAGCAATAAGAAGGATTTGTCGAAAGACAATTTGACAAGTCTACTAACAGGCCGCTCCGTTCCGCTACCACCGTCACAAAGTGGTGGTACAAATATTAGCCTGATTTCAGGTCAAGATATTCAACGTGCAGCAATGGCTTTGTCTAGTAATAGTAAGAAGATGCAGTAACATTTGTCTTTTAGTAAGAACTATAGACGCATATTTTCTTCATAGATGTACTGATCGTTATGTTTCAGACAGACCGTTTAAGTTAATTCCTCTGACTGCGGGAAAAGTACAGGACTCATCTGAAAAGAAGTCAATAAGTTCAATCACGCCCCGCTCTGTGACTCCACCGATACAATCGGGGGGTATTAGTCGTGGGATTTCGGGTCGACCCATTCAACCTGCAGCGACTCAAGTGGTTTCTCAACTTCAACTGATTAGAGAAGGTGATAAGGTTTCTAAGTCATACGGTTTTTTAAGCAAACTGGTGTTCGTATTGACTTGGTTTTCTCAGACAAGTCAACTGTTAGTCAATAAGAATTTTCAAAAATAAGCAGTTTGCAGAGGCACCTTTTAGCCCACTGTCAAATGTGATATTCAGTTAAGAAACGCAATTAAGTGTCACCCAACCCCGGCCCCGGGGTTGGGGTGGGGCGTTGCGAAACTTAACCGTGTTTCTTAACTAAATATAACAAAATGAATTTCCTTTCTGGCTTCAACAGGTGGGGAGGAGCAGGATCAGAATAATTCAGAACAGGGAAGTCCGGCTGGTTCGCATTGCAGTGAGGTTGGATTGGACCAGCAATCGGTTTCAGACACTGGGAGTGTGACTAGCTTTGATTTTCTAAATGATCAAGGTGATTCCATCGACATGAATGCTGCACAGCGCAGCAACTCCGATGGCCCCAACAAGACGCCTCCAAAAAGTAAGATACATGAAGCGCTCAAATTTTTCCCCTGCCTTGGGGCTGTGAAGTTACCGCTCTCACTCTCACGCGTGAGAGGCGCGTCGCTAACTTTACAGCCCCCTTCGCTTTCACACCACACTCCCGGCTTATATACCTTTTTGAACGTAGCTATGTAAATCTATGCACATGCATAGCTCACGTAAAATTTCTTTAAAAACTATGCAAAAAATTTTATGTAATTACGTAAAAAGTGAGCCTTTTTATGCGTAACTATGTAAGAAATTTTTACGTAATTTATACATTTTCATGGATTTGCATAGCTACGTACAAAAAAGAACATACGCCGGGAGTGTGTTCTCTTGCACGTTACCTGTTGTTGATGGCCTCTAAGGGGAAAAAAACAGCACTCAATATTGGTGATTTTAAGGTTTTACTGATAATTCTGTTTCTACACTTCCACCGGCGTCTGCAAGCCAGAATAGAAATGGCTCAGGTAAACCTATTATTCGTTAATGAGCCAGAATGAACTGTCGTAAATTTACAACCTATTTCTTACATCGACGTTTGCAAAATTTAGCGTAAATTTATTCTCAAGCTCAAAAATGTGAAAGTAACTTTTCTTGGTTTTTACTGTGCAGGTGATGCTACTCAACTTATTTTACAAAAACTTAATCAAATCATGGGAACACAAAAAAGACATTCAGAAATGCTTCAAAAATTAATGGCAAGCCAGGGCCTTTCAATTGAAGCAATCCCTAAGCCGAAAGGGTGGCCAGACAAGCTGCCTATTCCAGGGGAATCACAGTTCTTCACTTTTGAACTGTTCTTGACGAAACAGTCCAACTTTGACTTCACTGTAAGCCTATGCCCCCTGCCCTGCCCCCATACTGAACAAATCAGGTGTATCCGAATCCGCTCGGTCCATTGTCCGAAGTACCGGACTTGCAATTGTAGGTGAACCCATTGAAGCGGACACTTGTCCGGGCGGTCAAAGGCGGACAGCGGACAGGGCGGACGTGGACATGCTAGATTTGTTCAGTGTGGGGCACCTTAAATTTACCCATGAATTTTATTTTATTTTTCTACTATCTTAGGCAATATTACACTGTTGTCCAAGTTTTCCAAGGGCTCTAAGTGGTTCGAAGGGGTATAAACACACACGAACATCAGTCATATGATTTCCAAATTTCTCTAATGTTTTCCAGTTGTTTTATGTGCTTTAGGTGAACTATTTTGCCAACTCCACCGGCCACAAGGATTTTGCTGAGACGACGAGGGATATATTGAAACAACTTATTTCACAGTCTTTGAAACAGCACCTGAATTGGATTGGCACTGACAAAAAGTTTGGTTTGAAGTCCAGGAAAACCGGTGACTTGTTGATTGGTGTGTATTCTTATTACTGCTCATACTCTCCCCTGTTGATCAAAAACGGAAACAAGGCCATAAATTTTTTTATATTTATACTTTGGTTGAAAGCTGTACCCCACGGTCGCCACGTTTCTTCGCTTTCAGTTCTCTTCTTTCGCTTTCGGCAATTGGCTATCTAGAGATGCAAATCTAGGAAATTTTTCCCAGACTAACCCTGCTTACTAGGCAACATTCGGACACCACTGTGCGTTGCAGGTTGCCTAGTAGGCAGGGATTATCTAGGAAAAATTTCCTAGATTTGCAACTCTATGGCTATCCTTCATAAATCGAAATACGACTCAAATATCTGATTTAAAAAAAAAAATCTCTTGGTCATTGAGCTGTTTTTAGACTACTTTTCGTTATCGTTTTGTAATTTTACATTTATCATGGAAAATGAGGGGATCCCAACTCACAAACTCGTTGCACATATATTTGTGACGAACTCAAGAGAACTTGAGGCCAACTCGCGAAAACTCGCGCTGAACTCGCTAAAACGCGTTAACTGCGAAACTCGTTGGGAAGGGTGGATCCCTCGATAAAAACTATTCAACGGTTATTTTGCTGCACCGTGTTTTCTAAACTTGATTTTGAACTTCTTTGCAGCTGCTGTTAAAATGCGCCACGAAAGAGTGGCAACCAAAGAAATCACGAAAGTCATCAGCACCTGGCTGCGAAACAATATTTCTAAGAAGAGGAACCCAGCAGAACCCGATGGCTCTGAATCCAACTCAGATTGAACTGTTTTTGTTTTATTTTTATTTTTACGTATTATTATTACTATTATTATTTTATTTTGTTTCTAGTAGTGTGAAACCTACGTATCTGGATTTTCTTTGAACGTGGGATTCCACTGATTATACTGGGTGGCTGATTAACCCAGGTCACTTTTGTACTATGCAACCCGCCCGCACCGCTCTATCTGGGACTGCATACCTCTCAGGCGCCGGGGATCGGCTCCAAGCGCGCGGACGCTCCGCTCCGCCACTGTTGCTGCAGCCAACGCCCCGAAAGGGCCCTCTCGCGGTTCATGCGGGCTACGGCGGGGCGTTACAGGGGAAAGGTTTGCGGTTTCGCGGGGGTAACCCGCTAGTCACCGCGAGCTTTCCCCGCGGACTCGCGGGTTACCCCCGCGAAACCGCAAACCTCCCCCCTGTGACGCCCCGCCGTAGACCGCGCAAACCGCGATTGGGCCCTGTCGGGGCGTTGGCTGCAGCAACAGTGGCGGAGCGGAGCGTCCGCGCGCTTGGAGCCGATCCCCGGCGCCTGAGAGGTATGCAGTCCCAGATAGAGCGGTGCGGGCGGGTTGCATAGTACAAAATGTGCCCGGGTTTAATCAGCACCCTGGTATATACATTATTGTTTTTGGGAATTGTGTTTTGTCACGCAATGCTGGCTTATCATTCATTAAATGGCCGTCATTACGGTGAAAGTTATTCGGTCCAGTGTTTCACTTTTTATCCCGTCACACTTTTCACCTATCGATGCAAGCAGCTGTGCGGCACGCAGTGCACGAGCGCCTTCAAAACGCATTAAATGTGCATTAAAAACGCACTTTCACTGTGATTCCAAAATGTGCATTAAATGCACATTAAATGTGTTTCAAAAATGCGCCGTAAATGTGCACCTAATGCTGTGCATTATAGGCGATTAAAATGTGTTACCTTTTATGCGCATTTTAGTGCGCATTGCTGATGCGCATTTTAAGGCGGAAAGCAATGTGCATTTAACGCACTTTCAATGTGCACTGGCGCTACTGGGGTAGTAGACAAGGCATAATGTTAAAATTAAATATTTCCAAAACCAAAACAAGAAGAAAAATAACTGCACCATGATTGCCACAAGACAGTTGGAGTAAGTACTTAATAATTCTAAACACAAATGAATGCATAAGTTCTATTAAGCTGAGTAAAAACACACCTATCATGCAATAAGAGTAAAGCTGTTGGTGTGAACAGCTTTTGATACTGTTGACTTACGCATTCACAGTTAGGTTAACATAGGTGTCTAGAAAACGAATGACACAGGGAAGCATTCTGAATATGAAGCAACACCTAACTAAACTGCGAGATTAACAATGCAAAGGCAAATGATAATCAGTCTTTAAAAAGAAAAAATAATCTAGGCAAGGACCTTTAAAGGACCATTCAAACACCAAGTAAATAAAGTATTTATTACTATGTTCAAATAGGTGGCTTCATTTTAGAAAGCTCCTGCCTGTCATTCCAATGCTGAAATATAAAGAAGGTTGATTAGGGAAACTCTTTTCAGCATTTCTCATCACAAAGAGAAAACAATATTAGCAGTACTTATTATCATATCACTCACCCCTTCACTAACAAACTTACTTTCAAAAGATATACCAATAAAATGTGACATTATTACTTACCAATATTTTCCCTGAATTTCTGAAACGATTCCTCATGAATGGACGGACATGGACTTTCCAAAGGGACAGAATCAAATTTTTTGGATGACACTGTAAAATGAAGCACAATATTTAAGCTTCAAAGCAAAAATCTATGTTATAAAAAATAATCTGTAATATTTAAAAAAATGAAAGCCAGTACAAAAACAATCTTCGCGAGGTTAGAGACAATTGTTTGCTCTTTAATCACAAGTTTTTAACATATAGCTTACCATCATTCTTTCTCTCACGTTCGGTTTTCACGCCACACTCGTCAATACTTCGTTTCTTTAGCGCCAGCTCCACCAATTTTTGTCCTCGTTTCATTTTTACCTTTTTCCATTTGACCCAAACCAACGCCCACCACGCTAGACCAACGCCTAATCAAGTCACAAAACGCGGGAGCCGTAGAAGTGTTGTAGATAGGAGACGCTACCTAAGACAACGGCGCGGTCCCATTCCTGAGGTGAGCTGTTGTACATGGGAACGGGGTGACCAGGTTTGAGGTTAGTCCATATTTCGATATCGAATTGTGCTTGAACTATTGCATATTTCGTTAAACCGAGATAACCAGCTGAAAGAGGAGGAAAAAATTTAACAACTTCGCGAATAAACCCAACTTGGCCAAAATGGGCACTTGAGCGTGTCTGTCCAGCTCTCCGGGAGCTGAGCGGTTCAGTCTGGCGCGGCGCCGAGATGAGCGGATGTGTTGGCGCGCCGTGAGAGCTGCGCGCTTCTGTGGCGCGGCGCTCAAAGATGAGCGGGTGTGTGGGGGCGCTGGGACTTTGAGCGTCTGCTGCTTGGAGGTACCGACAGGCCCACAGGCCCAAGTGCCAAGTGCCGCAAAAACCGCAATATACGCAATACGCAACACAATACGCACTTTCACAGGCACTTTGCAGGCACGACCGACGCTGCACGACCCACGGGCCGAACGCTGGCCCTGCTGCTGCGCCTCGGCTGCCCGCTATGACCACCACGCATCGCATGCCACGCCACGGGCCCACACCTCTACACATGATCCTTCGATAGCTCAGTTGGTAGAGCGGTGGACTGTAGGTGGTTGGCGAGTCACTCGCCGTGCGGGCATCCATAGGTCGCTGGTTCAAATCCGGCTCGAAGGAGGCGCTCTTTTTTTCGACCGCCTCGCATTCGTCGTCGCCGTCGGCCGTCGCCGACACTTCCGACCTGACTGCGGCCCGCTGCTCGCAAAATGAAAAAGAGTCTTTCCGATACCGGGAATCGAACCCGGGCCTCCTGGGTGAAAGCCAGAAATCCTAACCACTAGACCATATCGGATGGCCATGACGGACCGGCGCACGGGACAGTACGGGTTCGACCACGGGATGTGACGCGACGACACCAAAAGGTATGCCCCCAGGGAGATTCGAACTCCCGACCCCCGGTTTATTCTCATTTATTAATAATTGTTAAAAATCAACATAGTTTAAGATAAATATAAATAGGGTGCTTGAAGCGGTAGTAATCCCGGTGCTCTAACCACTGAGCCATGGGGGCCGTGTTGTACGACGTGCTGAGTGGAAATTGTGCTGGAGGCCCGGGCAAAAGGACCGGCCCGACGTCGGGAAGGGAGGGCCGGACAGGCGGGACAAAAGGTGTGCCCCGGGTGAGGATCGAACTCACGGCCTTCAGATTATGAGACTGACGCGCTGCCTACTGCGCTACCGAGGCGCCGACAGAACGGTTACTCCCAGTGGGCATGGTGATTGCGGCCCACGCCCCGGCACCAGCAGGCTAGCGCCAGCGATCGTAACACCGAGTGGGTGACGCCGGCAGGGGGCAAAAACATTAGTGGCCACTGACCCCGACGTGATTTGAACACGCAACCTTCTGATCTGGAGTCAGACGCGCTACCGTTGCGCCACGGAGTCCACTCTGGGCAGCGCCCCCTTGCCGTGCACTCATCCTCTCCGCCAGGCGTCGGCCGGACGGCTACACGCGGTCACCGAGCTGCACAGGATCAGCAAAAGAGAGATATGATTCCGCCCGGGATCGAACCGGGGACCTTCTGCGTGTGAAGCAGACGTGATAACCGCTACACCACGGAATCGCACGAGGGTGATGCTGCCAGATTTCGCCTAGCACGCCCTCTGCCCACGACGGCGCCGGCAACAGTGACCTACGACCTGTCCCCGGCACATGAGAGGTCGTGGATCCTCCCGGACCCATCAAGAGGCCGACAGAGCGACAGTGGTGTAGTGGTTAGCATAGTTGCCTTCCAAGCAGTTGATCCGGGTTCGATTCCCGGCTGTCGCAGCGCACCCTTTTGCTTGTTTGTTTGTTCGTTCGTTCGTTCGTTCGTTCGTTCGTTCGTTCGTTCGTTCGTTCGTTTGTTGTGCCAAGGGCTGGCATCCAATGTAGTGCGGCGACCTGCTGGTCCGTGACCGTCGTCCTACACAACGAGCTTGTGACGTAGATTCATGAAGCGCAGCCGACAGCGAGGCCACCATCCCGATTCCGTGGTGTAGCGGTTATCACATCTGCCTAACACGCAGAAGGTCCCCAGTTCGATCCTGGGCGGAATCACTTCAGTCCGGCCTCGACCGCCAGAGGAGACGGACGCCGGTGGCAGCTCCCGAGAGCAGCTGCTCGCGCTACGATTGTTTGTGTACAGATCTAAGATGGCCGACTCCAAAGAAATTCTCCGCATCTGCACAACGACCCTCAACTTTCTGAAGAAGGAGGGAGGCCGCCCACCAGCCTCGGATATATTTTTGTTTGTGACCAAAAATCTACGCCGTTCGTGCCGTGACCTTGAGGGTGTTGAAGAAGAATTTGGGGGGAGCCGGGTGCATTTAAAGTTCAAGAGGCCGGCTTTAACCGAAGAGGTGATTCAAGATATGCTGTCGAATCGCAAACGGAAGATGAAGTGTGAAGACGGATCGGAGCGCACTGTGTTCTTGACCGTCAACGGCCAACAGCTCATCACCATGAAAATTAGAAATCTTCCAATTGAAGTGAGTACGAGTAACATGTGTGAGGCCCTGGAAGAGTACGGAGATGTCCTTGAGTCGGAGAGAGATCGGTATGGAGAGGGTCATCCGTTCTGTGGTCTTTGGTCGGGAGTTAGGACCGTGATTTTTGAGATGCGTGAACACATCCCAAACTTTGTTAACATCTGTGGCTGGACGGTATTCGTCGAGTACCCGGGCCAGCCACGCACGTGTTCAGTGTGCTCCTCGACCGATCATCTGCGTTCGAAGTGTCCGGAGAAGCGCCGTAAGAAGCATGAAGTAAGAGAGAGACAGCATGAGACCGAAGAGCCGCCGCCCGCCGACGATTCGGAGGCAGAGCCTGAGCCGAGCGGTGCGCCCCCCCTCCTCCCCCCGCCGCCCGCTGCAAGCGAGCCGTCAGCTGACGTCATCCGCCAGCCCAGCCCGCCACCAGCTGACGTCACAGCAGAAGCCGATGTCGCGCCCACCTGCAAGACCCAGCCACAACAACACCCGGTGAGCAAGCAGACGACGGGAGGGGAGATTGGCGCCGAGGAGAAAAGAAGGAATGCGGAGAGATGGAAAATCGTGGAGGGAATGATGAGAAGCAGAAGCCTGAGCAGGAAGAGAGAAGCAAGTGGAAGCCCAGAAGAAAAAGGAGGAGTGAAGACAAGAAGTAAGAAGCCGAATGCAAAGAAGAAATGAAATTTAAATCTGATAATTATTTGTTGAACTGTTACTATGAACATGCTTGTATATTTTGATTCCTTGTGTGTACTGTAAAATGATGTTTTGAAAATTGAGAAAAGATAACAAAAAAAAGGGGTTAAAAGAGGATATAATAAATGATACTAAGAGGAGAAAGGAGGAGAGGGAGAAGGAGGAGAAAGTGGAAGAGGGAGGAGAGAACTGGAGAGTGGAGGGAGGTGCGCTATTTTCAGCGCGGAAGGTAGAACCCCTCTGCAGCGCAACGGGCTACCTCACGGATTGTCAACCAAAATAGCCCGGGTTCAAATACCATCCCGAAACAGGTTTTTTTTTTTTTTAAAGCTTTTTAGCTTTTTTTTCTTTTATTATATAACACTATTACAATTAACAACCTTATTGTAAACTATTTTTTACCTGTGAAATTTTACGAATAAAGTGTTTAAAAAAAAAGTTGGTAGAGCGGTGGACTGTAGAAGCGTCGATGACAGGTATCCATAGGTCGCTGGTTCAAATCCGGCTCGAAGGACGCGCTCTTATTTTTCTTTTTGCCACGGGCCCAGGGAAAACGTAAAAAGATGGCACTTTCCGGTACCGGGAATCGAACCCGGGCCACCTGGGTGAAAGCCAGGTATCCTAGCCACTAGACCATACCGGATGCACGGTGGATAACAGCGCTCCACGGTGCGGGTGGCCGTCGCGCACCGTGCACCACGAGTAGGGTAACAGCAGGCCCCTGGCGGGTGCACGCACACCGGCCCTGAGCCGTCTCCCACCACATCGTCAGGATGGCCGAGCGGTCTAAGGCGCCAGACTCAAGGGCACCCCTCCTCCCTTGCCCGGTCGAACACGGGTCGAGTGTTCTGGTCCTCGTCTGAGGGCGTGGGTTCAAATCCCACTTCTGACAATATTTTTCTTCCTCTTTGTTCTTACTGTCTGTTCTCGTTGTGGACAGTGTGCTCGTTTACATTTTAAACAAACAAACAAACAAACAAACAAACAAACAAACAAACAAACAAACAAACAAAATTGTAAACGATGCTCAGCATCACCTACCCCTGGAGGGACTCGAACCCTCAATCCCCGGTTTAGGAGACCGATGCCTTATCCATTTTTTTTTTTTTAAACACATTTATTCAAATGGAAAACAGGTTTTAACAGACAACATTAATAATTTTTAACAATGAGAGAAAAAAAATTAGGCCACAGGGGCTGTGTTGTCGACGCGCGGTGACCTACCTGGCCCATTGTCCGTCGAGCGCCAGCAGCGACAATCTCAAAACGAGACGCTGCCCTCAGGGAGATTCGAACTCCCGACCCCCGGTTTACGAGACCGGTGCTCTAACCACTGAGCCATGAGGACGTCGAGCCGGATCCCGCAGTCCACTCTGACGGCCGGGAGACGTCGCTACCTCGTACTACTAGTGGAGCGTGTTTGAGCGCGTCGCAATGTGAAGACGCAGCCTTCCAAACCGGTGTGAGCCACGCCATCACTTGCAGCAACGAACCAAGTCGCGGCCTTGGCACCAGGCCCTTCATGGGTCGAAGCAACACGCCTCGGAAACACGCGACAGTGGTGTAGTGGTTAGCATAGTTGCCTTCCAAGCAGTTGATCCGGGTTCGATTCCCGGCTGTCGCACCTTTTTGAGCTGGCGCTGTCAGGTAGGGAGGGCGACTGACTGCAGTGGGGCCGCGAGCCGCATTACCGTAGTCATGTGAGCAGAGTGGCGCAGTGGAAGCGTGCTGGGCCCATAACCCAGAGGTCCGAGGATCGAAACCTTGCTCTGCTATCTGTTTTGCATCATTCAGGTGGGACGAATCGCCGTCTTCAGAATCGCGGCCAGTTTTTGGGACTCGCTTATAAGATGTGGGTCGTATTGCAGAGAGAGAGAGAGAGAGAGAGAGAGAGAGAGAGAGAGAGAGAGAGAGAGAGAGAGAGAGAGAGAGAGAACGACCGAAACAAAGACATAAAAAGAGAAAGGGGAAAAATAGGGCATTAAGGAGACAACATCAAAATGAAAGGGGGACGGTCTGGCTACGCAGCCTGGGCCGGTACGAGGCGCCCACTCCCGGGCGCGATCCCTCCACCGCTTGCCACGGCGACTTTTGGCTGCTGAGTTCCCTCCCTGGCCCGGTACGCCGCTCCTTAGCGAACCTGCAACCGCCCGGACTCCTCCGAGGATCGCATGTTGATGGCAAGCCCAGAGCGGACGCCCTGTCACCATGGGCACACTCGTAACGGTGGCTCCCAGACAGTAGCCATCCTCGTCCACCAGCCTCCGGGTCGCCGGATTACAGGAGTGTGCCACCACTCCCGGCTGGCCAGCAGGGCGGCTGATGCAGTGCATATGTCGCATTGGGGCATCGCATCACACCACATCACCCAGAAGGTCCCCAGTTCGACCATTGCAACGGTGCGGTAGCGTGGCCGAGCGGTCCAAGGCGCTGGTTTAAGGCACCAGTCTCATTCTTGAGGCGTGGGTTCGAATCCCACCGCTGCCACCTTTTGTCGGCCGCGAGGTATCCACCCGGCCATGACAACTGTCCTTTCCGCCTCGTCTAGTGCCAAATCGGC
>JAHWGI010000071.1:65000-157500 GCA_029379305.1 Frankliniella fusca | reverse complement strand
GAAGCTCTTCGTGAGATGTACAACGGCTGCAGTACAACAATTACCACTGAAACGGGAGAAACGAGATCAGTACCTATGAGATCAGGTGTAAAACAGGGCGACCCACTATCACCCATTGTGTTCAACCTTGCTATTGAGGTTCTGTTACTCACAGCCTTAAAACTAAAAGACACTCACGGGTTCTCACTCTTTGGCAGTAATATTGTGAGTCTAGCCTACGCCGATGATATCGTACTCATAGCAAAGAATCAAAGAGCAATGCAAGAAATACTTAACGATGTCAGCAAAGCAGCAACCTGGATGGGACTAGAATTCAACGCCGCAAAGTGCGCGACGCTCCACATAAAGACAAGAAGAGCCCACAAGGAAACGGATACTTTCATACAAGGCCAAAGAATACCTACCCTAGACCATGGTGAAGCATACCAGCACCTTGGGGTTCCTACAGGCCTGTATGTTGAACAAACGCCCGAAGCCACCTTCCAGAAGATGATTGAAGATCTGAAAGCAGTAGAAGCGTCACTATTAACACCATGGCAGAAACTTGATGCAATAAGAACATTTATAATACCTCAAGCTCAGTTTACTTTGCTTACTGCGAATATTAAAAAATCGGCATTAGATAAAGTAGACAAAGAAGTTAAATCAATTGCAAAGTCAATCTTTAACTTACCCCGCAGAGCATCACCCGAGATTGTGTTCATACCCACCCAACAAGGGGGAGGTAACCTACCACCACTATCAGAACTTGCGGACGTTGGATCCATTGTCAGGGCCTTCAAAATGCTTACGTGTCCCGACCTAGCAGTGCGAGAAATCGCCGAAGCGAGCATCCGTCACTCGGCTGGACCTGTCCTAGAGCAAAGAGAACCAGATTTCAATCAGCTTTCAGCTTACCTCTCGGGGGACGCGACGCCAAAGTACTCTAGAGGAGCAACGATCTGGTCAGCAGCTCGCAGTGCAGCCCGCCGCCTCACCAACAAGCTTCCTGGCCTGCGGTGGTCTTGGTCGGACAGCAAGCAATGGTCACTCACGGTCCCAAAGCAGCTGAAGAACTCTGAATATACAATCATTGATACAGGGTCACGCAAAGAGCTTCACCACCATCTCAGAAGGGGTGTCCAACAATACCATCTTGAACACCTACTTACCAAAGCAGACCAGGGGAAAGTCTTCGATGTAGCCAGCCGCAGTGCTGAATCTAATCACTTTCTTCAGTATGGGCGCCACACAAGATTTTGCGACTGGAAATTCATCCACCGCGCCCGGCTAGGAGTGCTGCCTCTTCGTGCCTGCATCAGAATTGCGAACATTGACCGCAGGTGCCGAGTATGCAAGTACCCCCAAGAAACTACGGCCCACGTCTTGTGCCACTGTATGCGGCACTCGAGAGCATCCAACAACCGGCATCGGGCGGTAATCAAGCACTTAGTGGCGGCAATGCAAGGCACTAGAAACCTGCGAATCGAGAACACTATTCCAGGAGTCAACTCAAGAGATAAGCCGGATCTAGTTATAATTGATAACAGCAGCAAAATAGCAGTTATAATTGACGTTGCCTGCCCATTTGATAATCGTTACACAGCTATGGAAGAAAAACGATTAGAAAAAGTACAAAAATACTTACCACTTGCCACGGCTTTGAATGACCAGGGGTTTGACACTGTTGTTGACGCTGTGGTTGTTGGCAGTTTGGGTTCCTGGGACCCAGCCAACGAGTCGGCAATGGCGCTCCTCGGCATACCTGAAAAAAGAAGAAAGGCGGTCAAGAAACTCATAGTATCAGACGTCATAAGGTGGTCAAGGAACATCTATGTAGAGCACGTCAGTGGTTCCCGCCAATACAAGGAAGATGTAATTCTTCCAAAAATTTAAGGGCAGAAGAAAACGGCAGCCGGCCACTGACTCAGATTAAAATTACCTCAGATGGCCATGGCGCCCGGCTGGCAGTTTCCCTGTGACGTCCTCGCTGACCCTACACAAGATTGCACGAGAAGAGGAGTCCAGTGCGAAAAGGGCAGCAGGCGTCACACGGCGGTAGTAAGTCCCCCGGCGTTGCGGCGTTGCGGGGGGCCACTGCTACTGCTGACCAGCTGGGCGCCACCAGCTGCCGGGGGTCGCGGGGGCGGCGACGACGGGGGTCCTGTGGCTTGCCGCAGGCGTCCCCCTAGTG
Organism: Frankliniella fusca; assembly: GCA_029379305.1. NCBI lineage: Eukaryota > Metazoa > Arthropoda > Insecta > Thysanoptera > Thripidae > Frankliniella > Frankliniella fusca. The sequence goes on along the minus strand of JAHWGI010000071.1, from coordinate 155,327 downwards.
CCAGAACCCGGGCCCCCAAGCCACAGCAAAAAATACTAAGAAAATAAGAGAAAGGAAGAAAAGAAAAAGGGAGAGAGTGAGAAAGGGAGAGAAAGAGAAACAAAAAGAGAATAGAGAAGTGAGAGTAAAGGAGAGTGAGGAGAGTTAGAAGTAAAAAAGGGAGAAAAAAAAATAGCATAAAATGTAAGAATGCTATTATTGTATGCGTACTATTCAAAACCATATCCTTCTAAACCAAATGTGTTACTCCCTTTACGAAAATCAGTCATCCTATTCTCTGTTATCCTTAAAAAATTTTCTTGTTAAAACTATTATCTAAACAAGTTACGCTTAATGAAACAAAGCTTTTCAAAAAGTAACAATTGTTAATTGTACTTCTATAATGTATTATATTTCTATGTTTTATTTACTCTATATATTATAATTTATCATTGCACTGCTTAAATTAACGTGCAACCTTTATCTTTTATTAAAAATGTAAGGCGCAGTAGGAGGAAATAATAAAATTGCAACACACACACACAAAAAAAACTAATTAAAAAAGCAAAAATTGTCCCCCTGCGTCAGGGCTTTATTTCCAAAAACCACAAAAAACAGCTTTCTTTTGTAACCTGCCAATTTACTCATTGCAGCTTGTATGTATTGTGAGGGACAGGGAATGTGGGAAAGGAGGCAGGAGCGAGGGGCCAAAACACGTCTATTCTCAAAGAGAAGCTGTACAGAAGTGAGCGTCACAACAGTTGTTACTAAGTAACAGCGCGGGGCGTCAGGGCGCATGCGCGGCGCTGCGTCCCTTAGTGGAGGGAGTGGCACGACCCCAACATTATCCCCCCCTTCGAAAGAAATGTACCGATACAACCGCGAATACAAAAAAATGGCTCGATGCCCTACAAACGCGACCATGAGTAAAACGAATTTCCAAAGCGGTACAATTTAGAACTCAGGGCGGGGAACCACAGGTGAAAGTCTGTCCACGTGCACAATGCGGGGGCGCGCGTTCGCCTTCCCCTCGAGCCGTATTTGTAGCACCACGTCGTTGACAACGCGCTCGACCACGTAGGGGCCGGCCCACCAGGACGCCAGCTTGGGAGGGTGGCCGACGCGCCTCCGCGGGTCGAAGAGCCACACCTTGCTGCCGACCGCGTAGGCAGGCCGCTTGGCCCGCAGGTCATAGCGCTCCTTCATCCTGAGGGAGGCCAGGTCGGCCCGCTCTCGGACCGTGTGGTGCAGCTCCTGGAGGCGGCCGTACAGCCACGCCGGGTAGTCGCACCTGGGCATGCGCGGGACCGGTTGGTGGGGGTGGTGGCCTCGGGCCAGGGACGGCGGCAGGTTGACGTCCCTCCCGAACATCATCATCGCCGGGGACACCCCGGTGCTTGCGTGCGGCGCAACCCGCAAGCTCAGCATGACCAAAGGAACCTGCAAATCCCATGAGTGTTGGTCATGCCGGCAAAGAATGGCAAGCTGCTGCACCAGCGACTTGATCAGCCTCTCCACGGCGCCGTCCGACTGAGGATGGCCCGGAGTGGTGCGCGTCTTGCGTACACCCATAAGGTCCAGCACCGCCTTGAACACTTTCCCTTCAAAAGTACGGCCCTGATCAGAATGAAGCTCAGCAGGGGCGCCAAATCTGGAGAAAATGTGATCCACCAAGGCCCGGGCTACAGTCTCAGAGTGCATGTCGGGCACAGGGATGGCCTCCGGCCATCGCGTGAAATAATCCACAGCAACGACAATGTACCGGTTACCTCGGCGAGTAGTAGGAAAACCTGAGACCAGATCCACGGCGACTCGCTCGAACGGCACACCCACGTTGTAGGGACGCAAGGGAGCCCGGGGGCGCGCGTTCGGTCCTTTCCTCCGTCGACAGGCGTGGCAGGACAAGACCCACAGCTTGGCCTCGGTGCACATTCCTGGCCAATAGAAGTGCAGCCGAACTTTCGCCACGGTCTTGTTCCGGCCGAGGTGGCCGCCGGACCCGGGCTGGTCGTGGAAGTAGCCGAGGACACGCGGGATGAGGGCACGGGGAAGGACAGCCTGCCTGGAGACGCGCTGACTTTGAGTGTCCTCAAACCGCCGGCAGAGGATGCCGTCGTTGACCTCAAGGGACGCCCACTGCAGCCAGAGAGCCTTTGTTCTCGCGCTAGAATCAGACAGGGCAGCGGCCGCCGGGCGCTCCCCTCGTCGCATGGCGGTCAGGATCGGCAGGATGTCCAGGTCCGTGCTCTGCGCGGCCCGCAGCTCAGCCGGGGTCGGGAGCAGGGCGTCCTCGGCACGCGTGGCGTCGACAGCAACAGCCAGCTGCTGAGGGCGGCGCTCGGTGCGGGTGCAATGCGGGCAGTCCGCATCGCAGGGGCGACGCGAGAGCGAATCGGCATTGCCGTGATCCTTACCAGGCCTGTGAACAACAGTGAAGTCATACGCCTCCAGTCGCTCCAGCCACCTTGCTAGTTGGCCCTCGACAGAATCGCGGATGGTGCGCAGCCACTTGAGCGCTGCGTGATCCGTACGGACCAAAAACCGTGCTCCGGTCAGGTAATGATGGAAATGAGCGACTGCTGCGACGATGGCGTAGAGCTCCTTGCGCGTCACGCAGTAGTTTCGCGCAGCCTTGTCGAGTGTCTTGCTCCAGTAGGCGATCACGCGCTCCTCCCCCTGCTGCACCTGTGAAAGGACGGCTCCCAGGGCAAAGTTTGCATCAGGGCGTGGAGGGGGGCAGCCAGCTTGGCGAAGTCCCGGATGAAGCGGCTGTAATACTGGGCGAGACACAGGAAACTGTGCAGCTCGTCTTTGATCCTCGGAGTAGGCCAGGAACGGATCTTCTCCACTTTAGCCGGGTCTGTCGTCACTCCGCCAGCAGAAATGACGTGCCCCAGATAACCTAGCTGAGTAGTGAAGAGGGTGCATTTCTTGGGGTTAAGCAGAAAATTGGCTGAGCGAATTTCAGCAAATACCCGAGCCAAATTTTGCAAAGCCTCGTTGAAAGTTTTCCCCGGCACGACTATGTCATCCAAGTACACCCTCGCGATGTCACTTGGCACAAGCCGGTCCATCAAACGCTGAAATGTAGCAGGGGCATTGCACAGGCCAAAGGGCATGCGTAAAAACTCATACAACCCATGCCCGGGCACGCAGAACGCGGTTTTGGGTATAGCAGACTCGGCCAACGGAATGTTCCAATACCCACACTTCAGATCCAGGGAGGAGAACCATGATGCACCGCGGAGAGAGTCCAAAATGTCATCTATCCGGGGAAGCGGGTAGGCGTCCTTTCGCGTCACACTGTTGAGCCGGCGGAAGTCAATAGCGAAGCGGGTAGAGCCGTCCTTCTTGCCCACCAGCACGACAGGTGACGCCCACGGGGACTGCGACGGGCGGATGACACCCTGCTCGACCATCTCCTTGACGCACTTGTCGGCCACCTCTTGCTTGTGGAAATCCAGCCGCCGCGGCGCCTGCTTGATGGGGGCGGTCGATCCAGTGTCGATTGCATGCTCGACGAGCAGACACTGGCCGATCTCGCCGTTGCAGGAGAAAATGTCCCTGTAAGCAGACAGGAGTGCGCCCACCTGCTGCTGCTGTGACGGGGACAGATGAGCGGCGGCATTGCTGGCCAGCGCCGCAAGAGGCGGAGGAAGGCTTGCGTCGTCGCCCGGGGCGGCCGCCTGGACTGTGGTGACCGGCGCCTGCTGGAGCACACCGAGACGGGCCAAACACGCCGACTTGCGGATGGTGATGGCGCGGGCGCTGGTGTTGTGTACCAAGACACAAAGGCTGCGGGGATCCGCCTCTGTGGCATCTGCGAAAAGCTCAGGTACAACTACCACACCTGGACGCCAGAGCGGCGCGTGCACCTCGGCGGCGGCGACGCGTGCGATGGAGATGTCCTGGACGGGGGCGGCGGAGGGCTCGAGCGGAATAACGCGTCGCTCAGGCCCCTCCCGGTACGAATGGGTGGCCAGCCCACTCGCACCGGGGCCAGTGGGAACAAACGGCTCAACCACTGGGCGCTCCACGCGACTTTCCGCCGTGCCAGGCAATCCTGTGGGAGCGAACGGCTCAACCACATCGCAACCGTCAACCCTGACGGGGACACGCTGACAGGTGCCCGGCTGGAGGGTGACGGCGTGAACCGCCTCCACCCGCATGGACAGCTCGAGCGGGGACGGGGCGACGGTGACGCGCTCCAGGGGAACGCGCTTGGCAGAGGGACGCAGGACCATGGAGTCGGCGTCGATGTCCAGGTTCGAAACGTGCGCCGCGATGAAATCGCCCCCAAGTAGGCACTCATCGTGGACGTCGCCCTCGTACACCCAAATCGGCACAGAAACATTGGCAAACTGAAATGTAACGTACCTCGGCCCGTACAGGGGGGCCATGGCCGCGGCCACGCCGGCACATCGCATCTGTAGCGCAGAGGACGGTGGCGGTCCGTCCGGGAGGAGTCCGCGCTTGAGCACCGTGAGCTGGGCGCCCTGGTCCAGCAGGAACCGGCAGGAAGTTCCATTGACGCGGCCGTCGATGTACCATGCGACGCGGGGTAGCGGCGCCGCAGCGCGCGGCGGAGGGGTTGGGGGGGCTGAGGGGGGGGCTGCGCCTGTGTTGAGCGCACAGCAGCCGACGGCGTGCCCGCGGCCGCGGCTAGCGGCCGTTTCCCGAACCACCGTCGTTGTTGTCGCGCGGGCGGCGGCGGTCGCCGCTGCTGCGGCGGCGGTCACCACTGCTGCGGCGGCGGTAGCTGCGGGAGCGCCCACCAGGTCGCGCATGATGCGCACGGGGGCAGCGGTCCCGGAAGTGGTCCGTGGCGCCACAGGTCCAGCACTCGCCGCGTGAGCGAGGAGGAGCTCCTCTAGGCTCGCGCTGAGGCGGCGAGCGGGACCTCGCGCGGGCTCCGGCGTCACCGCACAGAGCGCTCCGCAGCGTGTCCAGGGCCGCAAGCACAGCGGCGTTGGGTCGACCTGCAACGGCGGGAGCAACCCGCCGCACCTCGACACCTGCAGTGTCGTCGGGCACGTGACCGCTAGAGTGGGCGGCCGAGGACGTGGACGGGCCTGCCTCCGCCGACACCTGAGCTACTCGGGCACGCTTGACGCTAGGCTCCATAGCGTCGACGGCCTCGATGTGGACCGCGGCGGCCAGGGCGTCGTTCAGGGTCGCGGGCTGGCGCAGGCGGACTGCGCGGCGCACATCGACGTCGGCGACGCCGGCCAGGAAGGCGTTCCGGGCGAACGTCTCAGCGGCGTCGTCGGGCCAGCCGGGATAGGCACGCCGGACGAGCGTGCGCAGGTCGTTCGCAAAATCTCGCAACGACTCACCAGGGCGCTGCACGCGCTTCTGTAGCTCGGCCTCGGCGACAGCACCCTGGGGCGCAGCGTAGTGCTCCGACAGCCGGGTGCGGAGACGCTCGTAGTCCTGCTGCGCTTCAGCGGGCAGGGACAGGACCACGTCCGCCGCGGGGCCCTCGAGAGCATTGAGGAGGCGGCGACCACGCTCCTCAGCGGACCAGCCCCTGGCGTCGGCGGCAGCAGCGAACTGGATGTCGAAAACATGCCATACCCTCTTTCCGTCGAACTTCGGGACAGTGATGCCCTGGTCCCGCGGGCGGGGGTCGGCGAGGCGATCCACGAGCTCAGCTTGGCGTTCCTGCAGCGCCGCCGAGAAGGCAGCCCACCGAGCCAGAGTCTCCGCGAGGGCTGGCGGCGGCGAGGGCGGGCGGTCACGGCGCTGCTCACGCTCGCGATCACGGCGTTGCATGGTGCAGGCTTCCCAAATCCCACTTCTGACACCAAATGTGAGGGACAGGGAATGTGGGAAAGGAGGCAGGAGCGAGGGGCCAAAACACGTCTATTCTCAAAGAGAAGCTGTACAGAAGTGAGCGTCACAACAGTTGTTACTAAGTAACAGCGCGGGGCGTCAGGGCGCATGCGCGGCGCTGCGTCCCTTAGTGGAGGGAGTGGCACGACCCCAACAGTATTATATTTTAAACCTAAAACTAACTTTGTAAAACTATTTGGTGAAATAAACCAACAATAAACCGAGGACTGGATGGAAGAGGACGCTGCGGCACAGCGTGTGACTCAGCCTGTAGTTGTGCGTGTCGTGAGCCGACCCAGTCCAGTTGTCGTTCGTCTGTGGGCTACCCGTTCTGTGACGGCCCGGGCAACATCAGCCTCGAGACGCTGCGGCGTTGGCTCGCGACACCGTGGATGGGTGCAATGTGTGCGTGTGTTTGTGCCGCCCCACCCGCAAGGAGCGGGGCGAAGAAGAAAAATTGCAAGTGATACTCGTTGTGAGTCACCTCCACGGAAATCTTTAGTAAAAGGCGAAAGATTTGTACGTGCTGAAGATGACTCCGAGACTGGCTGTGGATGGGTGTGGCGGCGGCGTGTGTAGGAGGGCGGTGCCGTGAGCAGCCGCGCGAGCCGCAAATGGAAGAGCTGCGTTTCGTTGCGTGTCCGCCGGTCTGTCGGCTGTCGATGGGCAATGGGACCTGTCGGCGAGTGGGCCGTCTTACATAGAGTCGTTGGTGTGGCATTTGTACCGGGCCAGCGCGAACGCTAGCCCGACTGTCAAAAAATACACGCCCGAGGTATCTACATTTGAGATACTCGCAGAGGTCAACGGCATCGGAGTGCAATGACGCCGTCTCGCCCTGGGGGAACCGCCTTCGTGATCACGGTTGACCCCTGCGCCAGGTAAGTATGCCTGTTTGGCGCGCGGGCATGGTCGCCTGGCCCGGAGTGGTGTGTGGCTGCGGCGCGGGTGGTGGCCGACCGCGAAAAAGGGCGTGGGCGCCACCTCTCGGAGGCTTTCGCCGAATTGGTGATGGACAGTCGGCAGTCGGCAAAACAGAGAGACGCCCAACGTGGGGCTCGAACCCACGACCCTGGGATTAAGAGTCCCATGCTCTACCGACTGAGCTAGCCGGGCGGCGCTGCTCCGTTTCGCAGCGGCAGTGCCTTTGCCGGTCGCTGTGCTCATCGCCAAACAAGCAAAGAAAGAAAGAAATGCAAGAAATAAAATCAAAGACGCCCGATGTGGGACTTGAACCCACGACCCTGGGATTAAAAGTCCCATGCTCTACCGACTGAGCTAACCGGGCTTGCCGACAAGTGCCGCCACCTCCGTGTCTCGCATGCCAAGTACGAGACGGCCCCGACAAGACGACGCTCTGCCTGACTCGCCTAGCGCCTAGCGCGTCTCGCACCTCTCGCGCGTCTCGCACCCGCCACAACGGCCCATTAGCTCAGTTGGTTAGAGCGTCGTGCTAATAACGCGAAGGTCGTGGGTTCGATCCCCCCATGGGCCATCTTTTGACCCCCACGCCCATGGCCAGGCCACAAAAATTGACACGCGCCAACGCGCCCACGCCACGACAGCCGACAGCCAACAGCCCAACAGCCAGCCAGACTCTATACATTCACAGAGATATGGCACTTCGGTGGCACTTCCCGATGCCGACGACCGCCCCCACCATCAACCTTCGATAGCTCAGTTGGTAGAGCGGTGGACTGTAGAAGCGTCGATGACAGGTATCCATAGGTCGCTGGTTCAAATCCGGCTCGAAGGACGCGCTCTTATTTTTCTTTTTGCCACGGGCCCAGGGAAAACGTAAAAAGATGGCACTTTCCGGTACCGGGAATCGAACCCGGGCCACCTGGGTGAAAGCCAGGTATCCTAGCCACTAGACCATACCGGATGCACGGTGGATAACAGCGCTCCACGGTGCGGGTGGCCGTCGCGCACCGTGCACCACGAGTAGGGTAACAGCAGGCCCCTGGCGGGTGCACGCACACCGGCCCTGAGCCGTCTCCCACCACATCGTCAGGATGGCCGAGCGGTCTAAGGCGCCAGACTCAAGGGCACCCCTCCTCCCTTGCCCGGTCGAACACGGGTCGAGTGTTCTGGTCCTCGTCTGAGGGCGTGGGTTCAAATCCCACTTCTGACAATATTTTTCTTCCTCTTTGTTCTTACTGTCTGTTCTCGTTGTGGACAGTGTGCTCGTTTACATTTTAAACAAACAAACAAACAAACAAACAAACAAACAAACAAACAAACAAACAAACAAACAAACAAAATTGTAAACGATGCTCAGCATCACCTACCCCTGGAGGGACTCGAACCCTCAATCCCCGGTTTAGGAGACCGATGCCTTATCCATAACACTTTTATTAAATCTTTGAACAACAGTAACAGATAACAAACAATAAAGATTTAATAATTTGCAGGTAATTAACTGTTTAGCATTGAAATGACGAATGATTAAAGTTTGCTTTGATTCAAATACAACCTGCCCATCTGGCCTTGACCTCTCCTTACTCCCCTTCTCCTCACTTCGCCTCCTCTCCTTTCCTGGCCTCTCTCTGTTTCTCCCCCTCCCCCGCTCGTGCTCCCCGCCATCTCCTCCTTGTCTCACCCGCTGCGCTGCCGTATTCTTCTCTCTCGCTCCCTCACTCCTCCTCCCCGCCGTCTCCTCCTTGTCTCACCCGCCGCGCAGCCGTATTCTTCTCTCTCGCACCCTCACTTCTCCTCCCCGCCATCTCCTCCTTGTCTCACCCACCGTGCTGGCGTATTCTTCTCTCTCGCTCCCCCACTCCTTCTCCCCGCTATCTCCTCCTTGTCTCAACCACCGCGCTGCCGTATTCTTCTCTCTTACTCCCCCACTCCTTCTTCCCGCCTCCTCCTCTCTGTCTCACCGCCGCACTGCCGTATTCTTCTCTCTCATTCCCCCTCTCCCTTCCCTCCGCCTGGTGACCTTGGCCGTGAGCCGGCCCCCTCTCCTCTCCTCTCCCCCTCGCCTGTCGCTGCCCGAGCCTACTGTACAGTACAGTACGCACTAAGTCGGGGGCCGGCGCTAAGCGCGCTGCCTCCGGAAGCTTAATTTCTAGAGTGCGTCTCTGCTCTTCTCCTACCTGTCCGTCTCCCACCGCTCGCTACGACCGCTGCCCGAGGACAGGGGCGGCTACCGCCGCGCGGGGTCGGACGTAAGCGCCGCGGCTGACTTACGCCCCGAGACGGTGCGCCGGACTCGCGCGTGGTGCGCCGCCAGTCAGCACTGCCAGTGGCCCCCCTCCGGCCCGCAGACCCGGGGACTTAACAGCGCCGCGCAGCGCCTGCCGCTCCTCTCCACGGTGGAAAAGGCTTGGCCCGTGATTCTCTTGGGAGTCGGCGAGGACGCCGCGGGGAGACTGCTGGCGGCGCGCCGCGCCCCGGCACCGCCGTGTTGCAGCGCCTGAGGGCGCATCCATGGTAGGTCTACACTACAACGTCTTCATTGACTGCTGCAGCCCGGGGTCACCGCTCTGGATGGCGCGGTCCTTCTCCTCCTTCATGACGGCCAGGAAGTCGCCCATCCGCACCTTCTGGTTGGAGGCGAGGAAGTGCACCATCGTGCCCAAGATGATGACGGCCGCGTCCTGGCGACCTCGGGACGGTGCACCGAAGTCGGGGCGGATGACGATGTTTGGCGGCACGGGGTCCAGGCCCAGCAGCACCGACAGCTTAGTGGCCGCCCACGCCCAGATGGCGCGCCGCTCCCGCCCGCAGCCGAGAAGATGGTGAAGCAGGTCGTCGCCCACGTCGTCGCATCGGAGGCACAGCGGCGAGTCAACCCAGTTGATGGCGGCGAGCCTTGCGCGCGTCGGGAGCACGTCGTGCGCGACACGGAACCATGCTGCCCTCGCGGCCGCCGGCAGCAGCGCCGAGTGGACGCGCCGCCACACGAGCGGCCAGTCTGCGTCACCGTTGAGCCTGCAGACGCGGGGCTTGGCGATGGCGTCGGCCAGGAAGGCGTTGTAGATGGCCTTGGTGAGGTCCTTGCCGGCCAGGACAGGGGGAGCCTTCCCCTCGGCGACGACGTCCCGGACCGGCCCCATGTACCGCACCGACATGGGCAGCGCCGTGCCGTGGGGGTGCAGCTCGCCCAGGATGCGCAGCCAGCCGCCGCTGAGGGAGACGTTGGCAGCTCTCTCGGCCGTCATCCACCGGGCCACGAACATGGCGCGGGACTTGTGCAGCGGGTCGTGCAGCCCCAGGCCGCCTAGCGCCTTGGGCAGGATCATGACCTCGAAGGGGACCCGGAGGAGCTCGCCCGCCCAGAGGAACTTCCCCAAGGCCTTCCTGACGTCCTTCGCCGTCGTCATGGAGATGGGGATGACCTGCGCAAGATGCCAGAGTAAGGACATTGCGTATGTGTTCGCATACTCTACCCGCTGCGCGATGTTGAACGCCCGAAGGCGCGCGTCGGCGAGGGTGGCCCGTAGCGCGCCGACGCGGCTGGTCCAGTTGGCGGCGGCCATCCCGTGCACCGAGGCCGTGAAGACGATGCCGAGCACCTTGACCTCCTGCACGTACGGGAACGGGAGCAGGACCTGATGTCCCCAGGCGCCTAGTGGGAGCGCCTTTGACTTGGTGTTATTGACCTTCAGCCCCGTCTCTTCACCGAAGTCTCGCAGCGCGGTGGCGAGCGCGGCGGCGTCCTCCGGTCTCTCCAGCACGGCGATGACGTCATCGACGTAGGCCGACACTGCGAGGCACGGCTCTGCCCCGCCTCCCCTGACGTCCGGGATGCTGATGCCTCTCAGTCTGCAAGCAAGGACTCTTATCAGGACGGACATGACGACGTTGAAGATGACCATGCTCAGCGGGCACCCCTGGCGCACGCCCCTCCCGAGGACGAAGGGTGGCGTGAGCGACCCGTTAATCCTGACGCAGGTCGTCGCCTTCCTGTACATGGACATGATCAGGGTGATGAAGTCCGCACCCACACCGTACCGCCGCAGGATCTCCCATATGACCTGGTGCGTGACATTGTTGAAGGCGCCGGCGATGTCTAGCGCAACCAGGCACGCTCCCACCTTGGTCCTTGGCTGCCTGTTGGCCGTGTCCACCACCGCGATGCAGTCGCGGATGTCAGCGAGGGCCGCGTGCATCGTCCTCCCTCCGCCACCTCTTACCTGCAGAGGGTGCAGCAGCTTGTCCTGCACCTTCTCCAGCCGCCGGGCCAGGATCCGGGACAGGATCTTACCGTCCACGTCAAGAAGTGTCACCGGCCGGAAGTCCTTCACCGTGACGGGCTCCTTCACCTTCGGGATAAGCACCATCACTCCTTTGGTGTGACTGTCTGCCACCTGGCGCCGCTGCATCATGGTGTTGAAAGCGGCGAGCATGTCCTTGCCGAGGATGTCCCACGCGACCAGGTACAGCTCAGCCGTAAGCCCGTCCTCGCCGGGGCTCTTGCTGCGGGGACAGGCCTTGATCGCCTCCAGCAGCTCAGCCTCTGTGATCTCGGCCAGGAGGTTGGTGTTGTCCTGGTCGTCCAAGACGGGGCCCTCGATGGCCGCGTCCAAGAGAGGCGTCGGTTTGTCAGACTCACCCGGCAACTCGCGGAACACCTCCTCGAAGTACTCCCTGACGTGAGCTTCGATGGCTGCCTGTCCTGAGAACACCTGCCCCGCCGCGTCCTGCAGGCTCTCGATGGTGTTGGCCTCGATTCGGCGGATGCCGGCGGCAACGTGGTGCACCGCCGGGGGCTCGTCCTGGCACGGTGTGCTGCACTTGGCCCGCGCCGCGACACCAAGCAGGCGCCTCCGCAGCACGTCCATGATCCGCCGTTTGAAGTAGGCCACCCGTTCATCAGCCGCGTTGGTTGGGTTGTCTACCCGCCCGGCGTGCAGTTCTGCAAGGCAGTCATGAAAGAATTTTAGCAGCGATTCGTCATCCTTCCGTACCTCCCGTGTCCTGGCTGCACAAAAGGACCTCAGCCTTCCTTTGCCCTCCTCCCACCAAGTGATGACGTCATCATACTGATTTTTCTTCTGTTTCCAGTTTTCCCAGACGGCCTGCAGGCGAGCCAGGAATCCTTTGCTGGAGAGCAGCGCGGGGTCAAGCTTCCACTGGCCCTGGTGCGGACGGTCGGGCTCTGCGCGGCGGGCGGCGGGCAGCTCGACTTCTACGAGCAGCGCGAGATGGTCGCTCACCGCGGTGGAGATGAGACGCGCGCCCCGGAGGCCTGGTGTCAGCTCTTTGCTCAGGTACAGTCTATCTAGGCGAGAAGAACATTCGTTAGTCACATAGGTAAAACCTTGCTCCTCTGGTTTCAGCTGCAGCCAAGCGTCCTCCAGCCTCATCGCAGAAACTACGTTACGCAGTATCGCGCATGGTGCTGCCGTTCCAGTGGTGTCTTGGGGCCGGATGACCGCGTTGAAGTCTCCAACGAACACAACTTGGTCCCTGAGGTCAGCAAGCAGCAGCGCCAGGTCTTCCGTGAAAAACTTCGCCCGCTCTTGACGGCCCTGTGACCCTGCCGGGGCATAAATATTGACAATGGTGACGTCACTTACTTTGACCGCGGTAGCGCGCCCGCTGGGGAGCCGCCTCTCCTCGATCATGTCCAGGTTGTCGCGGACCAGCACCGCCGTGCCTCGCCCTGCAGTGCCAACGTTCGTTATCTCCTTGAAGCCGGGAACGCCTAGGAACGGCGCGCGCACCTCCTGCAGACAGACGATGTCGGCCTTTTCTCTTCTGATGACGTGGCGTACCGCTTCGAGTTTTTCCTGTGCCGAAATAGTGCAAACATTAAGTGACATAATTTTGAGGGCGCTATCCATTGTTTTTTTTTAGTTTTTGTTTTCCTTGTTTTGCTTTTTCGAGTTCCCTCCGAGTATTGTCGATGCTGCTCTCTTCATGAAGCTAGGCTCCCGAGTTTTATTCCCATCTGCATATGTCGCCAGGGCCGACATCTGAACGGGCGTAAGTGGCCTCCTTGGTCCGCCCGCCGCGCTACCAACACTGCTCCCGCTCCCTGCCCGCGACCTCGTCTGCCTGGTTTGTACGCCACCCGCTAGTGACGGGCGCCGCTCTCGCTCCGCTGGATTTGGGAGTGGCTTCCCGTTCGGCCCTATCACCACGAAGGGTTCCTCCCCCTCGGCGGGGGTGGTAGTCACATCCGCTGGTATAGCAGCAGCCTCCAGAGCAATTTCCATTCCTTCCACCGGCTCCCCTCCTACGCCCCCGCCCCTCTTCTCACCGATCTCCGTCTGAGTCGGAGGCTGGTATTCCCACCCATCCGCTAAAGTGTTGGAGTCGAACACGAATCGTGCTGGCCTACCTGAGGGGCCGCCTGGAGGGCCGTCACCTGCCGCCGCTGTCGGTACCGTCTCTACTGCCGCCTCTTCCAGATGGAGTCTCTGCTCGCGCGGGGTATCTCCGTCTTCTTGCTGTGCCGTGCCGTGCTGCTGCTCCCCGGCCGGGCCCCGGGCCGCCGGCTGTCCCTGGGTGAGCGGGCTGGTGCCGCTGCTGGTTGGCTCGGCCGTCCCATAGCCTCCCTGGTCGACATACAAAGAACAATCAATTTCAGTTTCATCCATATTTTCGCCATCGTCAGCCCCCCTCAGCGCGGCACTGAACGATTTCGGCTTTCCTTTTTCGGGACATTGCTTACGCAGATGGCCCGGTAAATTGCAAATCCCACAGGTTGCAGGTTGCCCGGCATACATAACTAAACACTTCTGATTATCAACAGTGATGTACGATGGAATATGCTGCGAAATTTCAACTCGGGCCCTGCGAACACCAGTCCTGACCTTGAATACGTGTTTATCATCAAATCTTTCATCCTGGACGCCGCCAATAACTTTCCCATACTTGCTGAGCTCAGCTGACAATTTGAGGTTGCTAACCTCAAAAGGGAGGCGAAACACTCGCACCAACCTGGAGCCTCGACCAGCGCCTTGGGCTCGGACAATGGAGATTTCTCCGTTTCCATGCTTGAATTCATACCTTCCGTGCTGCACCACATCAAAGCAAAGATCCTCGGCCACGAACTTCACCCAGACTTTCTTGAGTGGGATGTCTACCTGAATCCCGACGATGTCTGCTTCCTCGAGCCTAACCTCATTTTTGAGAAACTCGTGGACTCCCAGCGACGTGATAGGCGGGGCTCCGGCCCCCCGCATTAGGCCACAGGGGCTGTGTTGTCGACGCGCGGTGACCTACCTGGCCCATTGTCCGTCGAGCGCCAGCAGCGACAATCTCAAAACGAGACGCTGCCCTCAGGGAGATTCGAACTCCCGACCCCCGGTTTACGAGACCGGTGCTCTAACCACTGAGCCATGAGGACGTCGAGCCGGATCCCGCAGTCCACTCTGACGGCCGGGAGACGTCGCTACCTCGTACTACTAGTGGAGCGTGTTTGAGCGCGTCGCAATGTGAAGACGCAGCCTTCCAAACCGGTGTGAGCCACGCCATCACTTGCAGCAACGAACCAAGTCGCGGCCTTGGCACCAGGCCCTTCATGGGTCGAAGCAACACGCCTCGGAAACACGCGACAGTGGTGTAGTGGTTAGCATAGTTGCCTTCCAAGCAGTTGATCCGGGTTCGATTCCCGGCTGTCGCACCTTTTTGAGCTGGCGCTGTCAGGTAGGGAGGGCGACTGACTGCAGTGGGGCCGCGAGCCGCATTACCGTAGTCATGTGAGCAGAGTGGCGCAGTGGAAGCGTGCTGGGCCCATAACCCAGAGGTCCGAGGATCGAAACCTTGCTCTGCTATCTGTTTTGCATCATTCAGGTGGGACGAATCGCCGTCTTCAGAATCGCGGCCAGTTTTTGGGACTCGCTTATAAGATGTGGGTCGTATTGCAGAGAGAGAGAGAGAGAGAGAGAGAGAGAGAGAGAGAGAGAGAGAGAGAGAGAGAGAGAGAACGACCGAAACAAAGACATAAAAAGAGAAAGGGGAAAAATAGGGCATTAAGGAGAAAAAAAAACAACAACATCAAAATGAAAGGGGGACGGTCTGGCTACGCAGCCTGGGCCGGTACGAGGCGCCCACTCCCGGGCGCGATCCCTCCACCGCTTGCCACGGCGACTTTTGGCTGCTGAGTTCCCTCCCTGGCCCGGTACGCCGCTCCTTAGCGAACCTGCAACCGCCCGGACTCCTCCGAGGATCGCATGTTGATGGCAAGCCCAGAGCGGACGCCCTGTCACCATGGGCACACTCGTAACGGTGGCTCCCAGACAGTAGCCATCCTCGTCCACCAGCCTCCGGGTCGCCGGATTACAGGAGTGTGCCACCACTCCCGGCTGGCCAGCAGGGCGGCTGATGCAGTGCATATGTCGCATTGGGGCATCGCATCACACCACATCACCCAGAAGGTCCCCAGTTCGACCATTGCAACGGTGCGGTAGCGTGGCCGAGCGGTCCAAGGCGCTGGTTTAAGGCACCAGTCTCATTCTTGAGGCGTGGGTTCGAATCCCACCGCTGCCACCTTTTGTCGGCCGCGAGGTATCCACCCGGCCATGACAACTGTCCTTTCCGCCTCGTCTAGTGCCAAATCGGCTGCACCTCATCCAAGCAGTCAGGATGGCCGAGTGGTCGAAGGCGCCAGACTTAAGGCATCCCCTGAGGGTTCTGGTCCTCGTTTGAGGGCGTGGGTTCGAACCCCACTCCTGACAGTCATTTTTCTTCCCCATGGACGTTCCAGTTTTCCTTTCGTCTCCTCGATCCTCGATCAGCCGATCGGGCCGTTGCCGTCACGCGACGTGTCGAGCCCCAGTGGCGCAATCGGTTAGCGCACGGTACTTATAGGGCAGTGTCTGCGAGCTATGCCGGGGTTGCGAGTTCGAGCCTCGCCTGGGGCATGCCTTTTATTTTTTCATTCTTTTTTATTTCACGTTTCGTCAAAAAATGTGGAACGCTTCACGATTTTGCGTGTCATCCTTGCGCAGGGGCCATGCTAATCTTCTCTGTATCGTTCCAATTTTAGTATATGTACCGCCGAAGCGAGTACGGCGAAGGGCGACGCAGCGTCAGTATATAAGGAGGAGCGAGCGGTGCGGCGTGCATCCGCGGGTAGCAGCCCTCCGTTGGACGAGAGACTAGACCTCGGGGATCGCCGTGATTTGCGTGTCTCTCCAGACTCTGTCCAAGAAGGGGACTCTGCAGCAATCGGGCACAAGACACACCCGAGGCTCATCGCCTGATCCAGCGGCAAGTGCTGCCGAACGGGGCCCATTCGCGCTCGAAAGGAGACTGCAGCGCCCCGCCGCGGCCGAACGCGACGACATTCTCGGGCCAGCTGATCCCCATGGCTGGACAGCTCGGGGGTGTAGCTCAAATGGTAGAGCGCTCGCTTCGCATGTGAGAGGCACGGGGATCGATACCCCGCACTTCCAGCTGACGTTTTATTTGGACGTGTCGACACGAAAAAAATGATAAACAACTGAGTTTGAGGTTTCGTGACGATCATCGTGGCCCGTTGGTCTAGGGGTATGATTCTCGCTTCGGGTGCGAGAGGTCCCGGGTTCAACTCCCGGACGGGCCCGCCATGTACACGGTCCCATGGTGTAATGGTGAGCACTCTGGACTTTGAATCCAGCGATCCGAGTTCAAGTCTCGGTGGGACCTACTTTTACTCGAATTGACTCGAGTGACCGTGCTGGCGAAGACAAAACAAGAACGGAGATGGTGGGTAAGGGAGGAGGACGAGGAGGAGGTGCGCGATGGATGCAAAAGAAAGGTGGCATCCCTGGCGGGGATCGAACCCGCGGCCTTCGGATTAGAAGTCCGACGCGCTTTCCACTGCGCTACAGGGACGGACAAGTATTGCTGTCTGTGTTGATGTCCATCAATGTTCTGTAGTGTTCCCGTTGTGAATGTGACTTGAAAGTAGAACTTTTGAGAGTGTCGAATGAAGAACGTAAATAGGTTGTGACAACGGGTGACAATCAGAGTATGCGGTTGTGGGGAAGGAAACTGCTCAGAATGCCCGCGCCCCATTGACCCACGTCCCCGGACAGGGAGCGGTAGGCGAACGATCATCGGTGCCGGAGGGAAGTGGGCTGAAAGCCCACACGCCCGGCCGTCTCACGCTCAGGGGCGAGGACTACGACTCATCCTCGCAGTTTCATTGACTCTACTGTAGAGTAGAGAGAAGTGAAGACGCACTACAGAAATGATCCTGTGAAGTACAGTCTTGCCTGTGGCGGCGAAGCGTCCCCTCGTCAGGGGTAACTGGGTGTTTCGCGGCCTCGCGGGCAGGAAGGGGACTCGAGGACGCCCTCTACCGCACCAGGAGACGGTTGGTGCGGATGGCCCGGCGAAACTGGAACGTGTGTACGGCTGGTGCATGAGCTGACCGTCGTGGTTCCGTAGTGTAGTGGTCATCACGTCTGCTTTACACGCAGAAGGTCCCCAGTTCGATCCTGGGCGGAATCATCGAGTTTTGTTTTGGTGTCGTTTATGATCATGACACCGAGGTCTGTCTGCCTCCACTCGCGAACTGACTCTGCAGGCAACAGTAGGGGAGAGAGAGAAAAAAGTTTTTTTTTAAAAAAAAGACGTGGCTGCAAAAGAGACGCTGCGGACAGGGTTCGAACCTGTGCGGGTAGAACCCATTGGATTTCAAGTCCAACTCCTTAACCACTCGGACACCGCAGCTGACGGCCGTATGGGGAGAGAGCATTCGCCCCAATGTGCTGCGGGGAGAGATGGACTTTCACTGCGGAGGTTGTCCAACACGTTTTTCAGACCTATTGTAGCGGTAGCTGTCTCCGTGGCTGTTTGTGTGGCTGTCCATGTGGCTTTCGTCTCTGTGGTTTTCTGCCAAAAGTGCGACTTGTGATACTTTGCGTGTTGCATGCCAGCAGGGGTAGCGTGGCCGAGCGGTCTAAGGCGCTGGTTTCAGGTACCAGTCTCATTCTTGAGGCGTGGGTTCGAATCCCACCGCTGCCAACTTTCTTTTCGTTTATGTGACTCCCATCATTTCCCTTCCGCCCTTCGCCGTTCCCGTGTCCATTGAGTGTCAATGGCACGGAGACACGGCCGTTCATTGAATGCGAGTCAGTTTTCCAAGGTCCCGTGCTCCAGCCGAGTCGCATTGCAACAAATGTTGCACCATATGTGAGTCAGCGTGAGTCAAGTCGCGAGGGAAGGGTCGCCGTCATCATCACCACCGCCACCACCACCATCATCATCATCCAGCTCCAACATCCACGACATTCGAATCATGGCGTGCGAGGCGTGCAAAAGACGACCGTGACAGGACTCGAACCTGCAATCTTCGGATCCGAAGTCCGACGCCTTATCCATTTTCTTTTTTGAAAACAACAATTTATTGCACAACAAAATATCTCAACATAACAAAGAAAATACTTAAAATAGATGGATTTGAAAAATAACGCAGTTCAAGGATGACGATGAACGTGCTAGGGGGTGCTAGACTCCAGAGCAGAGGAGAAAGTGAAAGATTAATAAATAAATAACAGTAAAAAAAATAAATAAATAAATAAATAAATAGCATAGATAAAATAAAAATTAAAAGGTAAAAATAAAAGGCGCCGAGCCCGGCGTGTGTTGTCCCCTTATTGGACGTACTGTGCCAGCCCCCGCTGCAGCGGCGGCGGGCAGCTGGGATGGGCCAGGGCCTTACGCTTAGCCCTCATGATGTGCAGCGCGAAGGCTGCTGGAGTGGAGCTGGCCGCGCTGACAACCAGGTGGACGTGCTGCCCTGCTACCCACGCGGCCGTGGCGTGTCGGTCTGGGTTTTCGGGCGCGAAGTCGGGCTGCAGCAGCGTCCGGGGCGTGGCCGCGCTGCCCAGGAGCTTGGTGAGCGTGGCTCGGGTCCAGCGCCATGCGTCCAGGATCGCGCTGCACCGCGCCAGGCGGTGCGCTAGTGTGTCCGGCGCGGCGCACGTTGGGCAGGTTCTGGACTCGGAGCGGCCGATGCGCTGGAGGCGATGACGCGTCGCCGGCAGGTCGTGGACAGCCTTCCACCAGGAGTCCTGGACGTCCTCCGGGAGAGCCTTATGGCGGACGTTCGCCCAGACGCGCTGCCACTGCACGTCGGGGGCCTTGGCGACGACCCTGGGTAGTGGAGCGGGCGCCGCGTTAACCAGCTCGTTGTAGATGGCGCGGATGGCGGAGCGTGCATCTACCTCGGGCTCCGCCGCGGCCGCCTTTGTCCTGCAGGTGTTGAAGGCCATGAAGTGGGACGCTTCCGGCCAGACTCGCTGCTGCAGCACTCCGAGTGGGAAGGTCCCGAGCAGCACCTGGAGCCACTCGCCGGCAAAGCTGTCCGGCGTGTCTACGAGCGCGCCCTGCCATCGTCCCGTGAAGAAAGCGTCGCACTTCTTCTCGACGACGGGGATGCCTAAGCCCCCCTGAGCCCGCGGCGTGCAGGTGACAGCCATGGCGGTGGTGAAAAATTGGCCCCGCCACAGGAACGTCCTGATGGCCTTCTCCACGGCGGCGGCTTCTCCCTTGGGGACGGGCAGCACCTGGCCGACGTGCCACATCCTGGACAGGGCGTATATACTCACAAACTCTGCGCGCTGTGTGAGTCCAAGTCCGCGGGGAGAGTGGTCTCGGAGTACGCCACGCACGCTGGCTATCACCGCCGCCCAGTTGTCCTTGATGGTGGCCTTGATGTTGGCATGGAAGGTGATGCCGAGGACCTTCAGTTTCTCGACGTAGGGGAAGGCGACGGGGGCTTCCCTACGCCAGCCTCCTGTTGTCAGAACGCCGCACTTTTCCGGGTTGGCTAGGAGCCCAGAAGTGGCCCCGTAGTCCTGCAACACGTCCATGACGGCCGCGGCCTCGTCGTGGTCGCGGAGGACGAGGAAGGCGTCGTCCGCGTACGCTGAGACGCGCATGCAGCTGTTGGCCAGGGCCAGGCCCTGCAGGCGCTCCTCCAACACAATCATCAGCGGCGCCAGCACGATGGAGAAGTAGAGCATACTCGCGGGCGAGCCCTGCCTCACCGACTTGCCGACCGGGAAGGACGCTGTCAGCTCGCCGTTGACGCGTAGCTGCGATGAGGCCCCAGCGTACAGCGACCTGAGCACGTCGACGTAGTGCGCGCCCACGCCGCGCCGACGCAGCACTTCAAACAAAAAGTCATGTCTCACACTGTCGAAAGCACTAGAAAAGTCAATGGAGAGGACGGCGCCGGGCAGCCGCAGCGCGTCCAGCGCGCTTAGTACGTCGCGAAGGTCGCAGAGTGCATGCGCCATGGAGCGCTTGCCCCCGGGCCGCACTTGGTTCGGGTGCAGCAGGCGGTCCTGGAAGGTCGACAGCCTCTCCGTCATCAGCCTGTCCAGGGTCTTGACGTCCACGTCCAGCAGGGTGATCGGCCGGAAGTCCTTCGCGACGACGGGTCTTGGCTTCTTTGGGATAAGAGTGATGATACCTCTCGACATGGCCGGCGGCACCCGGCGGCGCTCCCACACCGCGTTCAGGAACTCTGTGAGAGCCTCGCCGACGACCCCCCACGCCCCGACGTAGAACTCACCCTGAAGGCCGTCCGCCCCCGGTGATTTGCGTCTCGGACACTTCTTGACGGCGGCGTACACTTCATCGACGGTAAAAAGTCGGCACAATGCCTCGTTGTCGGCGTCGTCCAGGACCTTCGTGGCGGCGGCGAGGATAGGCGAGTCGGGCCCCAACACGTCGTCCTCGGCCGGCGCCTTGAACTTGGCTTCGTAAAGGGTGTAGAAGAGCTGCCGCACGTCCGCCGGGTCTGTGAGCACCTGGCCGTCGGCGTCCTGGATGTTCTTGATGTCCTGCTGCCGAGCCCGCCTAGCGGCGCGTCCCACGTGCACCGCGGACACCGGCTCGTCTCTGACGACTTCGTCCAGGGCTGCGCGTACCTTGACACCCTCCAGCATGACGGCGTGCACCATCAGTATCTCGGTCTTGGTCTCCTTGATGTGCTCGACGTAGCCGGCGGGGCGCGGCGACGCGGTGATTAATTCCTGGAGCAATTCGTACAGAAACAAGAGTTTACTGCGGCAGTCCCTTCTCCACTCCCTGGTAAACTTAGCGGCGTGTCGGCGGATGGCTGGCTTGGCGTGCTGCGGCCACCACTCAGTGACGTCGGCGTCGCCCCGCGCCGCCACGCACCGCGCCCACTCCTCTTGCAGGCTCGGCAGGTACGCAGGGTCCGTCAGAATCCTGCAGTCGAACCGCCATGCCGCCCGCGTCCTAAGTGGCCGAGGCCCGGCTGCGCCCGCAGCAGCAAGCCCCACTCGCAGCGCGCAGTGGTCACTGAAGGCCACGGCGACGACCTCGGCGTCCTGGACAGCCTCCGTCGGCGGCACATACACGCGGTCGAGCCTCGCACTCATTGTGCCCGTCGCGAAGGTGTGTCCTGGCTGGGACGAAACGCGGGGCCACACATCGTACAGTCCTAGGGTACTCACAAGACTGGCCAGCTCTGGACACTTCATGGTGGCACCGGTTGTGTCGCAGTCGCGCAGCACGCAGTTGAAATCGCCGCCCACGATGCACTGCTGTCCTGCCACGGCGACCAGCTGGGCGACGTCCTCGGCGAAGAACGCTGCGCGCTCCTGCCGTCGCCTGGACCCTGCCGGCGCGTACACGCATACGTACGATCGGTTGCCTACCTTGGCGGCGCACCCTCTCCCATTCGGCAGGGCCAGCAGCGGCGTCATCGGCAGGTCCTCGCGGGCCAGGATGGCGGTGCCGCGACGCCCCTCGCCGATGGTAGTGAGTTCCTTGTATCCCGGGACGTTGAGCTTGGGTACGGCGACTTCCTGCAGCAGGGCCACCGCCACGTCCTTCTCCACCAACAACGCTCGCAGTGCCTCCAACTTGGCTGCCGAGGAAGCTGCGCAGAGATTTACTGTTAGAACATTGTCAGTCATTTTGGGTTAACTTTAGTGTTGCCCTTCTTTCCCGGCTTGTCCTCGCCCAAGTTGGAGAGGGTTCTCTTGAGGGCGCCCGTGAGCGGTCGCGCTAAGGAAATGTGGTCCCGTAGCTTGGCCATCTGTTGCGCCGTCAGCGACTTTTTGCCCGAAAAATTACTTTTTGGCGCCGCTCTCCTGTTGGTCCTGCTGCCGCCTGCCCTCTCCCAGCCGTCGGCCCTGTCGAGCGCGGCCTCGGTTGTGGGGGTCATGAGGTCCTCAGGTCCGGACTCAGCGTTCTCTTCGGCATCGTCATCGGTCGGCTGATACTCCCAATCGTCCTGCAGTGACGCCGCATCTACAAGACACTTGGCGGGCTTCGTCTGAACAGACAGCCCTGCCAGCTGCGCCCTCGTCCCCATCGAGGGAGTGGTGCACTCGCCACCGCCCGCCCCGAGTGCCTTAGCGGCAGGAGTAGCGCCGCTGCTCGCTGCCACGCCGGTGCGCATAGTCTCGCCGGGCCGGTTGGGGCTTGCAGCCACAACCTTGGCGTACGGAGTCTCTCCTTGAGGCTGCGGCAGCATCGTGCCGCCCCCCTTCCCCTGGTCCAGCTGTGCGGTGCCGTCACTACCCCCTGCTGGATTCCGGCTAGTTTCGTCTGCTGGGTCGGGTTGTTGTTTTGGTGGATCCACGCTGTCGACAAGCGTGTCACCTCGCTTCGCACGCAGCCGGCTGGCGTACGTGCCCTTCTGGTCACAACTCTTCCGCAAATGCTCCGTTGAGCCACACACACTGCATGTCCTGGGTTGCCCAAAGTACTCTACGTACGCCTCGCACTCGCCGACCTTGCAAAAATTCGGGACGTGCCGCTCCGGCTCCATCCTGACCAGCCGCACTCCCGTCATAACTCCCGCCAATGCACTCCTCTCTCCAAAACATTCGAATCTCATGTCAATAACTCTTCCGTACTCACTCAGAATAGCCTTCAGTTCACTCATCGGTACCTCCGTCGGCAGGTTGCGCACGCGCAGAGTTTTCAGGCCCAGACCCGACGTGGACACGCTGACCTTGACGACACCGCCGTCCTGCCCGAGGTCCACGTCGACGACGCCGGCTCGGACTTTCCCAAACACTTCCTCGTTAATCATCTTCACGCAAACTTTCCTTGTACCGAACTCTCTTTCAACACTCCTCAACTCTTTCACTTCGATGCTGTACTCGCTCTTCAAGAGCTTCGCTATTTCCAAAGCACTTGGGACCCGCTTGGCGTCCCTCTCAAATTCCAAGGTCACCGTGTTTTGGCGGACGGCGGCCATGTTGGCGCCCACACAACACAAACACACACTTTAAAGAAGTCCAGTATGAATTCACATTTAGCTCGGCACAGTCCAGGGGGGAAAAAATCACAATCACAATCACACGATCACACGACACGCGTCGGGCGGGGCTCATCGGCCGAAGCCTTACACCTGGCCCGTAACGCACGTCCGCCTCCGGCCAGGCCGGACCACAAACGAAATATAGACGGGCCTAATGGCCCGGGCAACATCAGCCTCGAGACGCTGCGGCGTTGGCTCGCGACACCGTGGATGGGTGCAATGTGTGCGTGTGTTTGTGCCGCCCCACCCGCAAGGAGCGGGGCGAAGAAGAAAAATTGCAAGTGATACTCGTTGTGAGTCACCTCCACGGAAATCTTTAGTAAAAGGCGAAAGATTTGTACGTGCTGAAGATGACTCCGAGACTGGCTGTGGATGGGTGTGGCGGCGGCGTGTGTAGGAGGGCGGTGCCGTGAGCAGCCGCGCGAGCCGCAAATGGAAGAGCTGCGTTTCGTTGCGTGTCCGCCGGTCTGTCGGCTGTCGATGGGCAATGGGACCTGTCGGCGAGTGGGCCGTCTTACATAGAGTCGTTGGTGTGGCATTTGTACCGGGCCAGCGCGAACGCTAGCCCGACTGTCAAAAAATACACGCCCGAGGTATCTACATTTGAGATACTCGCAGAGGTCAACGGCATCGGAGTGCAATGACGCCGTCTCGCCCTGGGGGAACCGCCTTCGTGATCACGGTTGACCCCTGCGCCAGGTAAGTATGCCTGTTTGGCGCGCGGGCATGGTCGCCTGGCCCGGAGTGGTGTGTGGCTGCGGCGCGGGTGGTGGCCGACCGCGAAAAAGGGCGTGGGCGCCACCTCTCGGAGGCTTTCGCCGAATTGGTGATGGACAGTCGGCAGTCGGCAAAACAGAGAGACGCCCAACGTGGGGCTCGAACCCACGACCCTGGGATTAAGAGTCCCATGCTCTACCGACTGAGCTAGCCGGGCGGCGCTGCTCCGTTTCGCAGCGGCAGTGCCTTTGCCGGTCGCTGTGCTCATCGCCAAACAAGCAAAGAAAGAAAGAAATGCAAGAAATAAAATCAAAGACGCCCGATGTGGGACTTGAACCCACGACCCTGGGATTAAAAGTCCCATGCTCTACCGACTGAGCTAACCGGGCTTGCCGACAAGTGCCGCCACCTCCGTGTCTCGCATGCCAAGTACGAGACGGCCCCGACAAGACGACGCTCTGCCTGACTCGCCTAGCGCCTAGCGCGTCTCGCACCTCTCGCGCGTCTCGCACCCGCCACAACGGCCCATTAGCTCAGTTGGTTAGAGCGTCGTGCTAATAACGCGAAGGTCGTGGGTTCGATCCCCCCATGGGCCATCTTTTGACCCCCACGCCCATGGCCAGGCCACAAAAATTGACACGCGCCAACGCGCCCACGCCACGACAGCCGACAGCCAACAGCCCAACAGCCAGCCAGACTCTATACATTCACAGAGATATGGCACTTCGGTGGCACTTCCCGATGCCGACGACCGCCCCCACCATCAACCTTCGATAGCTCAGTTGGTAGAGCGGTGGACTGTAGAAGCGTCGATGACAGGTATCCATAGGTCGCTGGTTCAAATCCGGCTCGAAGGACGCGCTCTTATTTTTCTTTTTGCCACGGGCCCAGGGAAAACGTAAAAAGATGGCACTTTCCGGTACCGGGAATCGAACCCGGGCCACCTGGGTGAAAGCCAGGTATCCTAGCCACTAGACCATACCGGATGCACGGTGGATAACAGCGCTCCACGGTGCGGGTGGCCGTCGCGCACCGTGCACCACGAGTAGGGTAACAGCAGGCCCCTGGCGGGTGCACGCACACCGGCCCTGAGCCGTCTCCCACCACATCGTCAGGATGGCCGAGCGGTCTAAGGCGCCAGACTCAAGGGCACCCCTCCTCCCTTGCCCGGTCGAACACGGGTCGAGTGTTCTGGTCCTCGTCTGAGGGCGTGGGTTCAAATCCCACTTCTGACAATATTTTTCTTCCTCTTTGTTCTTACTGTCTGTTCTCGTTGTGGACAGTGTGCTCGTTTACATTTTAAACAAACAAACAAACAAACAAACAAACAAACAAACAAACAAACAAACAAACAAACAAACAAAATTGTAAACGATGCTCAGCATCACCTACCCCTGGAGGGACTCGAACCCTCAATCCCCGGTTTAGGAGACCGATGCCTTATCCATTAGGCCACAGGGGCTGTGTTGTCGACGCGCGGTGACCTACCTGGCCCATTGTCCGTCGAGCGCCAGCAGCGACAATCTCAAAACGAGACGCTGCCCTCAGGGAGATTCGAACTCCCGACCCCCGGTTTACGAGACCGGTGCTCTAACCACTGAGCCATGAGGACGTCGAGCCGGATCCCGCAGTCCACTCTGACGGCCGGGAGACGTCGCTACCTCGTACTACTAGTGGAGCGTGTTTGAGCGCGTCGCAATGTGAAGACGCAGCCTTCCAAACCGGTGTGAGCCACGCCATCACTTGCAGCAACGAACCAAGTCGCGGCCTTGGCACCAGGCCCTTCATGGGTCGAAGCAACACGCCTCGGAAACACGCGACAGTGGTGTAGTGGTTAGCATAGTTGCCTTCCAAGCAGTTGATCCGGGTTCGATTCCCGGCTGTCGCACCTTTTTGAGCTGGCGCTGTCAGGTAGGGAGGGCGACTGACTGCAGTGGGGCCGCGAGCCGCATTACCGTAGTCATGTGAGCAGAGTGGCGCAGTGGAAGCGTGCTGGGCCCATAACCCAGAGGTCCGAGGATCGAAACCTTGCTCTGCTATCTGTTTTGCATCATTCAGGTGGGACGAATCGCCGTCTTCAGAATCGCGGCCAGTTTTTGGGACTCGCTTATAAGATGTGGGTCGTATTGCAGAGAGAGAGAGAGAGAGAGAGAGAGAGAGAGAGAGAGAGAGAGAGAGAGAGAGAGAGAGAGAGAGAACGACCGAAACAAAGACATAAAAAGAGAAAGGGGAAAAATAGGGCATTAAGGAGAAAAAAAAACAACAACATCAAAATGAAAGGGGGACGGTCTGGCTACGCAGCCTGGGCCGGTACGAGGCGCCCACTCCCGGGCGCGATCCCTCCACCGCTTGCCACGGCGACTTTTGGCTGCTGAGTTCCCTCCCTGGCCCGGTACGCCGCTCCTTAGCGAACCTGCAACCGCCCGGACTCCTCCGAGGATCGCATTAGGCCACACGGTCCGAAGTTCGTGTCGGGTGGACCCTGAGGCATGTGGCATGTCGCCGTATCGAAAGCGCGTACGAAAAAGGTAGATTAGCGCCCCCGGGTGGGGTCGAACCACCAACCTTTCGGTTAACAGCCGAACGCGCTAACCATTGCGCCACGGAGGCTTGGCTTATCTACGCGAGTGATCAAGGACACTGTTAGTCCTCGTTTGAGTTATTGGAGTCACCAAAAACGTGACAAAACATGCATCGGCCGGGAATCGAACCCGGGCCGCCCGCGTGGCAGGCGAGCATTCTTCCACTGAACCACCGATGCTGCTGGTAGGTGGACGGTAACGATGACTTGTGGATTCGCAGAAAGCTACAGGCCTAGCAGCGTGGCGTCAAAAGTAGGGGGCACCCGGGTTTGAACCGGGGACCTCTCGATCTGCAGTCGAATGCTCTACCACTGAGCTATATAGTCTTCCCAGCCAAAGAATGAGGTAGTGCTAGAAGAGCAATGAAAGCCAGTCGGCTCCCGAACACGCAGAATCGTCCCCCTCCAGCCTTCGGCTCGCTTCGGGTTTTCGCCGCCCTCTACTAATATTTTCGCGCGCAACCGCAGCGTCTCTCCTTGACCAGTAGCGAAATGTCTCGGACGGAAAGTTTTATCTCACTCCGCTGATAATAAATGATAATAAATAATAATAAAAAAAATATCCTGTTCAAGCCGTTTGCAACGTTTGGAACTCAGCTGACTGCACCAATTTTTTCTTTATGGGCTCAAGTAAGGTTTTCTAATATCACTCACCTAGAAAATTTATATTGTATTATTATAAGCTTCTTCGCCCATTGTGTTATCTTAGATGCTGAGATGCATTGCACGCTGATGTAAATTCAAATAGAAGTGCTCTTGTTAACGTGCTGAAAATATTTTGTGGTTTATATGTATGATGGAAAATCTCTGAAGTAATAGTCTACTAACTAGAATTATCTCACTTCATCGATTCCAAGGCCCTTCTCATGTGGAGCCTCAGGGCTACAAATTTGGAACTGTAAAGGAAAGTGCTATGCGTTTCGTAGGCATTTATCATCATTGGCTCCACCTTTCCATTAACCGAATGGATTTGGCAGAAGCCTCAGTAAGTGGGAAGAACGTTATGTCCCCTCAACTTCCCTACTGTACGACAGTAACCTGCAAACTTTAAAAATTTGAACCTTGTTGTGTAGAATGTCTCATCATTGGCTTCACTCCTCCATCAAATGACGGATTTGGTGGCAGCCTCAGCGAGGAGCAAGAGCATTACTTCTTGCCCCCCAATGCCTGCGAGGGTGGAGGGTGAAGCCCAGGCACCAAAGCTCCCAGGACTTTCTGGACAGAAGAGAAGAAAGATTAGGACAGAGGGAACAGCAGACAAGAAAATAGAAGCAGACAAGACAAGAGAACAGTAGCAGCTGCACCTGTTAGAGATGGAAAAATTAATTCAAGACGTAGGTATTTCAAAGTATTAGTATTTGACAAGTATTTATACTGTTATTCTATGTGATGTTGAACGTACCGCATGCCCTAGGTTTTCTCATAAAAGAGCAGGTAGCACTCGGACTGCTTTGTCAGTGCCTGATGGGGAAGTAATTTTGTTGGTACCTGAAGCATCGTTCAGAAGTAATCAGGGAAAATTGGAAGCCTTTATGAACTAATCATATTGAAATCTGAAAGCTGACTAAGTGCAACAACTTAGGAATGAAAGCAGTTTTGTTGTAACCATGCAGTACTTAATACTTAGGTTTGTAAATCATTACAATTGACCCTCTTTAAATGCGGTACTGTGGATGGCTTCTATGGTTGAAGTGTATTAGTGAATCCTTACCTTGCTATCATCATAGTGCCAAAACGTTTTGTCCCCTGTTCTGGCTATGGTGGTGTAGTGACCAGATATCATAGCAGGTCCGTGGTGCAGAACAACTGCCAAAAACCTATATATTGTACTGCCAGGACAGTATGCAGACAAATCCAGCAAAATATTATAGGCTATTCGCCTCATATCTTTCTTTGGATTGAAACCCTGGTCTGACGAGTTGTTGATGAACCTAGGGGTTGAGTCATTTTATTATTATTATTATTATTATTATTATTATTATTATTATTTTTCCTATTATTACTATTATTATTATTGTTATAATTTTTATTTTTATCAGCATTATTTTTATCATTATTATCAGTATTATTATTACTATTATTGTTGATATTATGAGATTGCAATTGAACTTCATGAACATTATTCAGATGAGTTTCTACACCATAGCAGTTGTTGAATTTTTATATTAATCATAATTTCTTAGCATCAATATTACTTTGTGATAGACTTTTGAGAAAAGTTGAATTTGAAAGATTTTTTTCCTGTACAATCTTACCTGGCAAATTGGATGAGGAGCACTTTTGGAGCTTCCACAATTTTAGAGCTCATCTCCTTCCCTACATTGTTGCAGGTGCAGCATTTGGCATCAGAAATAACTGATGGTGAGAAAAAATTTCGCAAGGCTCCTTCTGTTGTGACAGCACTGGAAATCGTCAGCACCACCTCTTCAAAGTGCTCCTGGTGCCTAGAAACTGCGTGACAGCTCTTGCAAGTGACTGTAACAAAGTTTGGATATTGAGAAGGGCTGAGATTGGTGCGAGGGGCAAAATCCAGATTATTGAAAAGAACCATACTGGTAGTTTCCATCAGTCCACCGAAAATTTGTGGAACAGGGGTGGTAAGGAGAAGTTTCTCTGAGAAACTGCAAAAGAATTTTATGCTCATAATGAATTTGTAAATGAAGGAATACTGTCAACTATATCTCATGTGTTTTATAATGACCTTTCATTGTTAGGGAAGCGTGCCACATACTGGTGATGGAGCACATGGAAAAGTGCCTTTATAAACTCATGGGCATCTTCCTGCCGATAAGGGCTCAACCCTGCCTTGATAACTGGAAAAAATTATTTCCATGTATGTTAGAAAATGACGATAAATTTCAAGGGTCTAATGACTTGTCATAAGGAGTATACAGTGACTCATCTACTATACAATAACATCACTGTTTTCTTACTTTCCAGTTTGTTGACAACGCTATGAGGGGTCTGTGCTTCACCCTTAAGCGACAATCTGTAAACTTCTGCTATGGAGCAGAAAATACAGTGGTATGCAGTGCACTGTAACTGGTGCTCTGTGTCACCCTGCATGAATGCCACAAAGGCTGGCACATGGAAAAGAGCCTGTCAAACACCAAAGCAATTTTTTTACAGGTATGTGGATTCAACACCCAATGTGTGTGAGTTTTTTTGTGTGTGTTTCTGCTTGTCTGCTGTATTACTAATAATTATGATTAATATTGAAACTTACCTGCAGAGACGCATTGACATAGCAGCTGGACCCAACATTCACTAGCCCTCCACCGACTGGCCTTGCATCTGGTGAAGTCCATCCGACCTGCACTTTATCCGGACTGAACAGCACAGCCGGTTGTTGCAGCACGAAAGGTTTGGGTCTTCTGAGACTTTTCTTTACAGCCTCCACATCAAATAATTCCCTCTCCTCAAGGGCCCCTGCTGCTAACTCATGCGTCATTTTTGCTCTGTAGATTTTGGCGTCCTGCATGCTGTCAAGCTGTTGTCGCCGAGCCAGGAAGTCTGCGTAGACGCAAAGAAACACCCCACAGTCGTCCAAGTTTGTTTGCCTGGGAATGTCCTAGAAACAGCAATTGGCATTCAAAAGCATTTCAGGCCAAGCATTACATGTATTTTGGTGAGTCACAATTTCATTCACCTTTGGCTGGACTTTCTTCCAACCAGACCCGTCAAACTCTTTTTGTTTTTTGTGGAAGTGCTCTAGCTTTAAGTACTGGGACACGAGCTGTTTCAGGACAGAAGTTTTCGAAGTATTTTACTGTAACGTATTTGACTTACAAAGGAAACAATCCCTAATCTTTTGCACTCCACCAATTCATAAAGCTTAAAGCAAGTTCGGAAAAAAGTTAGACTTTATCAAGCAATTCTAAATTACATTTGTAATAATGTTAATGTTCCATTTCATTACAGTTTAAATTTTTGCTGTGTGTTCATCAAGTTTAGGAATTGTTTCCACCTCAAGCCTTTTATATTCACATTTGATGTATCATGTGAGTACCAGTGGAAGAGCCCTAAAACAACATCTGTCAACTTACATCAAGACACTCCTGGTTGTTGCCATGCATGCTGTCATAGTATGTTATCGTTTTTTCCCTAAAATTGATGGCGCACAAACACCAATGCACCCCGAGGTGAATGGGCACAAACACAATTTCTTTGGAGAAAATGTCAACCTAACAAACATTTTCAAGGTCAGTCTTTTCAGCATTAGAAGTTCACTAATTATTGGAATTGGTTACTCACAGATTTTGTCCAGCGCTCCACATTTTTATATGGGCCACTCAGTTTTCCAAAGAAAAATGTATTGAAGGAGTAGACATGTTCCCACCTCTCCATTATCATACACAGATAGAAGTTGATGATCTGTTAAAGATGTAAAGTTCAGATAAATTTTTACTCTCTTTACAAGAACTCATGGAACAAGGGTATGTTTTTTGTGTGTATGTTGCTTCCGTCAGGAGGAATTGCACACATTAAGGTTGAACAATGGTTTCTGTTCTAGGTGTGATGAAAGGGCTTGTCACAAACTTACTTCATCATTCAGCCATTTCCCATCCCATACTAGGAGGAGCGTTTCAGCCGTCAAAGAAATCTTAAATTTAGTCACCACAACTTGGTGGGGCTTGTGGTTTCGAAGTTGCTGCAAAAATGACATGACATTATTTCGGGTAAGTTGGTAAGATAACAACTTCTTCACAGAGTGTAGCCAAGGTGTGTTGATGGTTGTTACCTGAATGAGATCGGGGGGTGGTCTGTCACCATCATTTCCTGCTATTGCAGAAATGGCCAAGTCTATTTCCTCTTGATAAATTTTCCTGGAAGGAATGATGCCCCACAAGCATGCAAGAGATTCAACCACCTGCCAAAGCAAACAGTTGGTGTTAATAATACAATGTAATGTTGATGCAAATCATCAAACTGATCCAACACTGTTGTTATTATTGTTACCAATATGATTAACATTTTTATCTCTTTTATTATTATTATTATTATTATTATTATTATTATTATTATTATTATTATTATTATTATTATTATTATAATCATTATTATTATTATATTATTATTATTATCATTATTAGTTTATTATTATTATTATTATCGTCATTTTATTCAGTAACACAATTTCTTTTTTTACTACAGTGCTATTCTGACATAACCAAGTTCGATACCTCAGTTGGAGTTGACTTCGGAGGAGAAGTTGGAGGCTCTGGCAGTTTGACGATGCCACTTATGATTGAAAACGTGGTGTCGTCGCGGCCCTGATTATGGTCTAGAACATTGTGGTCTAGAACATCCTGCAACATTCCGGTATGTGTGTGTGATGGATTGTGAAAAAAGCCACAGACTGACAAGGTTGACAGCAATTCCTTACCTCCGCAGGCTTTAAATCTCCGTCAATCTCGGAGTCGGAGTCCTCTCCGTCTTCCCCAAACTCCACCCTGAACTCTGAGTCTCCCGTAACCTCCGTGTGATAAGCCTCCAGAATGAGGTTTTCAGTGTGCCGGCAGCAGTTGGCCCAAACCGCAGGTGTAATAGTTGCCAGGGCTTCCTCCCAGAACCGCCTGGCATTGGCTTCATTTTGAAGAGCCCCCTGGTCCACATGAGCATCATAATAACGCTTGGCTATTCCCCAGACCAACTCTATGGGATTCCAGTGGCTGTGGTAAGGGGGTAGCCTAAGAATCCTGTGTGGCGTTCCCTCCAGGAGATTGTCCAGGACGTATACTGGCTCCACCCTATGGATCTTGGCCAAGGACAGCAGCTCTACTTTATTCATGTGCTCATGGAAGGGCACACCATTTTGTGTAAGCCAACTCCTGATGGCATCTTTGTTCCAGCTCGAGGATGGCTGCAGTTCACTCTACATTGAGAAAATTTAAAATTATAGATTTGTTTACCATGTAGTTAAAATGTTTTAAAGCTGATGGCAGGCTAAAAGTAGTTTGTAAGATGTTAGGTAATATGGAATCATGCTTGTTCTACTTTGTTAATAGTGAGTTAAGAATACAATCCTCATGCTATTGATTTGAACCGTAAATTAATTTCTGTTTCAGATTTTTCTACTTTATTCACATGCAGGAGTTGAACTACATTTTATAACTTACAGTATCTAATTAGCAATACCAAGAAGGCTAATTCCCAGTGAAAAGTACTTGAAACAAACTGAACCCATCTGCGGTGAGGTGAGTTGGGATTAGTCAGTCCTCTTACCAAAATACTCACTCTAACTTCCTTGCTGCTCATGCCTTTTACCTCATTTGTGTTATCATCGTACTGCTAAAACTAATTCCAAATGTCTACAATAATGCCCTGTTAGTTCTGAAAATTAATATTGTCTCCAAACGTTTTCCAAACAAATAATAACAACAAAATTTAAGGGTTTTCTCCCTTCTCTCAACCCCATCTACACTATTTATTACCGTCATTTTCACCCTCCCTGTTCTGATTTTGAATTTGCAGAGACAAACCTGGACATTGTGGTATGAAGCATTATCAATAATGATAAGGGAGGGTTTGTAGAGGTTGGCAATAATGTCCTCTTGGAAATGCCTCTTGAATCTTGCCCCATTCATATCTTTATGATAATCCCTATCCAATGAGGATGAGGTTTCCATCAAAGCAGCTCCAGGGAGAAAGCCTTCAGCCCCCCCTGTATGGCTAATAAGAAATCTCTTGCCTAAAGAGGCGCCATACCGCCTACGGAAGGACCTAGGGTCATCGTTGACCCATGACCGTGGTTTCATGCCACTACCTCGCAAGAAGGTCCAAGTCTCATCCTGATAGACTTCATACAGCCTCTGAGGAGAGGAGTAATTGGTGTAAAACTCACGCAAAAAATGCTGGCGCTTCAGGGTGGTGCGGGGCTGGTTGATCAAGAACCTCTTGCCGTCATCCATTACAAAGTCAAAGCCCAACTTGTACAGCAATTTTCTGAGACTCTCAGCACTTCCATGGTAAGGTACTTGTAATGCCTTTAGTTCCTTTAAAAGTATTGCTAGGGTTAGGTGACGTTCTGTTAAACAGATTAATTTAAGATTAACAGTTGTAGAAATAGTGGGAGCTGACCAAACCATGATCTAGATATAGTGATGGTTGCTTATTACGAGCTTTCCAACTTTGCCTGAAGATGGTTTAATTACTAGTATTATCATTGCTGTTATTATTATTATTAGTACTATTATTATTATTATTACTATTATTATTATTATTATTATTATTGTTAAGTTTGCTGTTGTTTTACTGTTTTTATTATTATTATTATTGTTAAGTTTGCTGTTGTTTTACTCTTTTAAACTTAATATTGTTTGACTTTGTACATTCTGTAAACAGTACTCACTTTCCTGGCGAAACCTGTAGATGGTTTGAACTATAGCGCACTTTACTTCTTCAGGTGGATCTGCCCTTACAGCCCCAGAAAGTACGCCAACAGGACGCTAAAAGTACGTCAAAAGTACGTTTCTTTTGAAAATACCGACGGATTTAGCGCACTTTAGGTCGCCATCACCTCCCGCCCGCCACGGGACCAGTACACGCACAGGGCCCCCTCACAGTCCTAGATTGCTTTTTGGACGCGTGCAGTGACGTACTAGTGCGCACAATCTACCCTTCTTGAGGTACTAGTCTGCGCGCAGTACCCACTCAGAAGACTAGGTCGCATTTTGAACGCGCGCACTGGCGCACTCCGGGCACACTAGTTCTCACATCCCACCCGCTGTGGCTGACTTGTACGCCTAAGATACGTGTCGGGGCGTATTAGGCCGTCACTTGGTACCGTCCATTGTGCCAACCAATCAGAGCACAGCACAGCAGAAGGCTGCTCAGTGACTTGGGTTGACGTCGGTATGGCAGTGGTTGTATCTATATGTGGTTCGGTGGCCGCGCGGCTAACGAGTCAGCATCAGCAGCGGAGGTCCAGGGTTCGAGTCCAACTCAAGTAAGTAAGTTTCGATTTACCAAATGAATTATCTGAATGTGCCAATGTGCTCTCCAGGTCAGCCTGTACCCGTAGCGTAATATAACGGACAAAGAAAAACACAATTTTGATTTCCCTTTAGCGGAGAGGTGGGCAGTACCCCTGTGCAAAGAGGGGGTAGGCGGTATCCCTGTGCACGAAGGGGAATTCACTTCCGTAATACACTGTACACCTGATCCATGTATTACGTGGTAATACCCGTAATGTAATACCGAAAAACACAAAAATATGCCCTTCATTGATCAAATGTTCTGCGTTACAGCTGTAATACCGCGTAATACCGAGTAGCCGGGAGCGGGGAATTTTCAACGCCCCCTCCTCCCCCCCCCACACAGCAATAGTGATCTAGAACGCTTTTAGTACGCTTTTCCGGGCGTACTAGGATGTATAATGAACGTTTGTCCTCGCATAGCGATCTGAAGGCGTACTTGTCCGGACGGACTAGGACGCCACGGAGTACGGTTTTGAGACGTTTTGGCAATCTTGGCGTACTAGTTCTCCTTCCAAAAGCGAACTTTTGACGTATTGTCCGAGCGAACTTTGCGCGTACTTTTAGCGACCAAACAGCGTACTCTTCGGGGCTGTAAGGGTGAGACTGGACTGGCACGTGGTCTCTTCTTCCCTGGAGTTTCCAGCTTTTCCTCCGTCACCAGCTTCTTTAAATATTTGTGGAGGGAGTTATCCGAAATTTTCAGAGCTGCTCTCGTGCGAGCCCTGGCAGCCACAAATTGGAAGGAAACAAGCCATTTAGCACAGGTACTTGATTGTTGTTTGATAAATCGTGACTAAATGAAATCGGAAGTACACTTCGGTTCACATATACTGAGTATGCCATAGGGCTGCTGCAGGAGAGGGAATGAGGGATGTCCGAAAAGTTAGCGAATCTGAAATGGGTCTGGAACTCAAGGAATTGTCATGGAATTCTGTTAGAGGCCAGGGAAAAATATGAAAAAGAGGCTTGCCCACAATGCAACTTGCTGGTTGATTGATACTTAATATTCGCCTCAAAATTCGAATGCATACATTGTTTTACACTGTATCTATACTGGCGCTTATCTCGGAGATTGCATTGAATGAAGTCATGACTTCAAAGAACAACGAAACTTTTGGTCTGGAAATTAGGGAAGAGTCTGTAAATTTCATCGTGGAACTCCTGTAGCAGCCCTGAGACCATTTTGTGGTCACACACCATGAAGGCCAAGCAATTTTCTTCTTAGTGGTTTGCTATTGCTGCTGGATGTAGTAGAGATCCTTACCTGTAGGCACTGGTTTTGAATTGTGGACCATGTAGGTGCTCACTCACAAAAAAGTCATGCACATTAATAATGTCTTGCTGCCTCTGTCTTTTGAAACTCCTACCCCTATTAGAAACTTTATGTCTTCGATCAAAGCTGGGCAACCCTTTCTCTCTTCTCGGCTTAGATAATGGGAATAAACACTTCTTTTTAGGTTTTCTCATTGTCACAATCAAATGCTAACTGAAGCTACACTGTTCACTGGCACTTCACTAGTGATCGAATGGGGCAGCACGTTGGGGCGCAAGTTGAGACCAGAAGGGGTAAGTGAAAGAGCGGCGGAGGGGTGGCGGAGTGCTCGCGGAGGGGACTCGGGGGAAAAGTGTACATTCGGAACTCTTTCACTCTAGTTTTCGAGGAAACGAGTTTCCCTCTTTTGTAGTAGTATTGAAATCAGCTTTGTCTATTAATTAACATATCTTGGAAGCCTTAATGCAGTGACGTGTGGCCACAAAGTGGTTCTCACCAGGAACTACTTTTTGTGCCTTGTGACCACAATGTGGTACCCAATCAGTAACTTCTCTTAGGGGCGCGCGCGCGTACTCACACACACACACACACACACACACACACACACACACACAATATCTTTCAAACACTCAATCTTTGTGCAGAGATGGTGGTATTTTTCTCCTTATTTGTTCATTAAGTCACGATTTATCACAGAGATGTCCAAAAAGTGAGAGGCTGCGGAGGACCCCATGCATTGTATTTTGTAAAGAATTTGATGTCTGATGATATTTAGAGGATGCCACATTTGTGAATTGTTTTGTTATTAGAAGACTTGTCAGACTTCACTTGCTCCATTTTATTTGATAGGAATATATCACAGCCAGGATCTTGTTATTGTCGGGGGAAAGATTGGTTGATTTGTATATTGTGGCAGTTGATCTCATATTAAATTGATTTAAATTATGTTTTGAGCTTTTCTTTGATTAATTACCTGGTTCCATCATTTATCTAGCTATGTGTCTATGCAATTATAATTTAATTATGTTTCTGAGTGCCACAGATATTTATTCTATTTCATGGTTACCACTTGCCTGTACTTTTGCGCATTGGGGAAGGTAATGAAGGAATGATATAGGCCACTTTCCAGTTTCAGATTTATTTGATTATATAAAAACATGTCAGTTACAAGTTGTTTGCTGTAAGTTCATCAAAACGCAAACCTTATCACAATACCAAACCAGAGCTAGTATACTATTATTATTGGCTGAGCGATAGCGAAGCCTATTACGCCACTGGAGTGCTAAAAAAGTTCAATGTCCGTCTGTCTGTCTGTCTGTCTGTCTGTCTGTCTGTCTGTCTGTCTGTCTGTCTGTGTGTCTGTCTGTGTGTCTGTTCGCACGATAACTCGAGAACGAGTCAAGATATCGACCTGAAATTTTTACTGTAGCTTCTTGGCCTAAAAAGCTCGGACGAGTTCAAATATGAACACTCTAGCTCAAAAATTGACCCTGCTAAAAATTGATTTATATTTTTTAAAAAATTAGATTTTAAAAATTACAAAATGTTATGGTGTTCTAAGGGGTATCTCGGCGAGTTGCGACCCTTTGGACGAAAATTTTGACCGTTTTGCTCTATCCCTTACTGTTTACCCGATACAGCGGTTCATGTGGACGAAAAGTCGTCAAAATGCATGTTGGGTGTCGTTTTCAGGGTAATTTGTCGAGATGCGATCCTCTGGGCGAAAATTTTGTCGTTTGGCTCTACGGAGAACGGTTTGGGCGTTGGACACTCGATCCCTTATTGTAAAAATTGGAAAATTGGTAACATAATGAAAAGAGGCGAGCGGGGGTCCAGGGGGCGGCAGCCCCCTGGCCTATCTTTAAAAAAAGAAAAGAAAAGCCGGGGTCCAGAGGGCGGAAGCCCCCTGGCTTCAATGAGTAAATCTCAAATCATGCAGGCTCGTTGGCTGAGCGATAGCGAAGCCTATTACGCCACTGGAGTGCTAAAAAAGTTCAATGTCCGTCTGTCTGTCTGTCTGTCTGTCTGTCTGTCTGTGTGTCTGTTCGCACGATAACTCGAGAACGAGTTAAGATATCGACCTGAAATTTTTACTGTAGCTTCTTGGCCTAAAAAGCTCGGACGAGTTCAAATATAAACACTCTAGCTCAAAAATTAACCCTGCTAAAAATTGATTTATATTTTTT
Organism: Frankliniella fusca; assembly: GCA_029379305.1. NCBI lineage: Eukaryota > Metazoa > Arthropoda > Insecta > Thysanoptera > Thripidae > Frankliniella > Frankliniella fusca. The sequence continues at coordinate 117,574 of JAHWGI010000071.1, read as the reverse complement.
AAAAAATTAGATTTTAAAAATTACAAAATGTTATGGTGTCCTAAGGGGTATCTCGGCGAATTGCGACCCACAGGACGAAAATTTCGTCCGTTTTGCTCTATCTCTTACTGTTTAGCCGGTACAGCGGTAAATGTGGACGAAAAGTCGTCAAAATGCATGTTGGGTGTCGTTTTCAGGGTAATTTGTCGAGATGCGACCCTCTGGGCGAAAATTTTGTCGTTTGGCTCTACGGAGAACGGTTCGGGCGTTAGACACTCGACCCCTTATTGCAAAAATCGGAAAATTGGTAACATAATGAAAAGAGGCGAGCGGGGGTCCAGGGGGCGGCGGCAGCCCCCTGGCCTATCTTAAAAAAAAAGCGGGGGTCCAGGGGGCGGCAGCCCCCTGGCTTCAATGAGTAAATCTCAAATCATGCAGGCTCGTAATAAAGAAAAGCGGGGGTCCAGGGGGCGGCAGCCCCCTGGCTAAAATGAGTAAATCTTGAATCATGCAGGCTCGCCAGCGCCGCAGGCCTAGGTAGATGTACGCAGGCCCGTCGCAGCGAAACAGTGTTTCGCGAGATATCGCGAAGCCTGTTACGGGAGACGGTGTCTGGCGTACATCTACCTAGTTATTATTATCATTATTATTTATTTGCAATTGGATGTAAACAGACAGCGCCATGTAAAAAAATTGAGTCACATTACCTACAGTCACATAACAGTGCATAGAATTACAAACATTACTACAGTAACAAACGACAACAAGGCAGAAAACGGGACCAAAATCATACAAAAAATTGGGGAGACTATTTTTCTGTAGACTGGGAGTAACATTGGCACACTCTGTCATGGAGTTACATTTTTCGTAAAACTTACAAGGTAGCCAAGGTCTTTATTTGTTTGATGAATTTTGGTAGCGTATTTCAAATTATAAATTATAAATTTGCATGCAGGCTTCTTCCTAGCGTGAACACAAGCAAAGTAAATATGAATTCTCCAGAGAGTCCAAATATTAATCGCTTTAAATTAATGCTTTCGCTGTGGTGCTTTCAACTGAGAAGCAACATGATGTCATTCAATAAAGCTGTTGCGTAAGACACAGTTATGCAAAAGTTTCTTTCATAACAATATCGATTTCTGATTTCTTACCCTCCTTGGCGAGTCCTCAATTGTGTTCCATCAGTTATACAGAAACGAGACATAAACAATCATTGGATTACAAAGTTACAATAAGGACAAGAATAAAAGAGCATTTCTATTACAAATAGCATATCTTTTCAAATATCATCAAACAATTGTTGTTGGTATGACTTGGGTACTTTTTAGCCCGCCCTTCTGCTTTGAAAAAGCTTCAGAGCGGGCTTATGCAATCGATCTGGTGTCTGTCTGTCTGTCTGTTTGTCTGTTTGTCTGTCTGTCTGTTCCACTCGAAGGAGTTGAGCTAGAGAGTTGAAATTTTTAGGGTATCTTAAGGGTCACTCCTGGACACCGAAACGCCTGGTGCAAATCCTGCCAACCCTCATTAAGGCACTGAAAAAAATTATTAAAGTTTTCAGGAATAAAAAAAATAAAAATTTTCAACTTTTTTCCAACCCCGTCGACCCGTACCTCTCCGGAAGCGTCTTTTCGCGTCTAGTTCAATGGTGCACACCGTTTTACGAAAAAATGGACCCAACTCGCGACTACACTGTAAAAAGCACCCGAAATTGGTCCAGTTTTCAACTTTTCTCAACCCCATCGAGCTGCACCTCCCCGGAAGCGTCTTTTCGCGTCCAGTTCAATGGCGCCCACCGTTTTTCGATAAAAAGGACCCAACTCGCGACTACACTGTAAAAAGCACCCAAAATTGACCCACTTTTCAACTTTTACGAACCCCATCGACCCGCACCTCTCTAGAACCGTCTTTTCGAGCGCAATTCAGTGGTGCCAACCGTTTTTCAATTTCCAGTGTTGCCAATCGTCAAAACTCAAACATTTCGATTATTTTCGACATTTCTCGATATTTTCCGATATTTTCGACATTTTTCGTTGTTTTTTCGATATTTTTTGATATAATTCGACATTTTCGATATTTTTCGACATTTTCGATAATTTTCGATATTTTTCGATAATTTTCGATAATTTTTGATATTTTTTGACATTTTTGATAATTTTCGATGATTTTTGATATTTTGCGACATTTTTGACATATTCCGACATATTTCGATATTTGTAAACATTTTTGACAATTTTTGATATTCTTCGACATTTTTCGACATTATCCCTCATTTTTCGATGTTTTTCGACATTATCCATATTTTTCGATAGATCTCAACATTTTTGAGATATTTCGAGATTTTGCGACATTTTTTACGAATTCCTACATATTTCGACAATTTTCGACATATCTCGACAATTTTTGAAATTTTCGACACCCCTCGACGCCTATACCATTAAAATTGGTTCGACGAGCGTAATTCAGTGTTGCCAACTGCTGCCAAATAAAGTCCGAGTTCGGCCGTTCCATCTGAGGCCGAACTCACGTATTTCGACATTTTTTCGAGATTTCCGACTCCCCTTTTTTGCCGAGTAACTGACCGTTTAGTCACTATCGGCACGTTTTCAAAGCAGAAGGGAGGGCTGTAGTTTCGGTGGTTCACCGTTACAAACTGCCTCTTTCCGAAGATAATGCCTTTACGGGCCGCAGGCCCGATCATTTACATGCTAAGAGGACGTTCTGTGTGACTTAGGGGTCGGGCCGAAGGCCCGACCGAACGCCGCCGGCAGGCCAAGCAGGCACGCCCCCTGCCGAACGGAGTTGCCTGCGTAGCAAAGCGGAGCTGGCAACGACGTTTGGCGGAAGGGCGGGCCTGCTTGTTACTTTTGCAGCGACTAAGAACACTTCAATGTTTTGATAGCATTGTGTCAATCGTCTATGTACATCTGCTCACGGGATTTTTGAAATAGTCGGCCTCCCTCTCTTCCCTTCCTGCGAGATGAGTCCCAACGAAATATTAGTAGAGGGCGGCGAAAACCCGAAGCGAGCCGAAGGTTGGAGGGGGACGATTCTGCGTGATCGGGAGCCGACTGGCTTTCATCGCTCTTCTAGCACTACCTCATTCTTTGGCTGGGAAGACTATACCCCCCCTTACTGTCAGGATCGGCAGCGTGGCGCCGCAGCAGGTGCAGCAGGCAGTGGTTGGTGACGGACGTCCCAAAATGAACGATTCTCGATCCTGCCAGGATTCGAACCTGGAATCTTCTGATCCGTAGTCAGACGCGTTATCCGTTGCGCCACAGGACCGCTTGTTATGCGAGGGGAGGGACCGATGCACGTGCCGTCGTGTAGGCTGCTGGGAGGGCCCGTGCTGCCACAGAGCCGAATGTGTGGCGCAGCTGCCACGAGGGGGGTGTAGCTCAGATGGTAGAGCGCTCGCTTAGCATGCGAGAGGTACGGGGATCGATACCCCGCACCTCCACCATGTTTTGGCACCCATTGCAGCCGTCGCGCTGGCTGCGTCACACGGCGGTACAGGGTGTGACGAGGTGGCCGAGTGGTTAAGGCGTTGGACTGCTAATCCAATGGGCTCTGCCCGCGTGAGTTCGAATCTCATCCTCGTCGATTGTTTTGTCTTTCGCCTGCGCTGCGGCGAGTGTCATTCGCCCTGGCTCCGGCCCCTTGTTGGAACGGTAAGCACTCTGGACTGTGCACATCTCGTAGGGACTGGGCCCTCTTTTTTTTTCCTACTAAACGTGCGCGTCGCGTGGCTGCGCAGTCGGAACTGAGGCTGTTGCATACCGACCGGCAGCCTCCATAGCTCAGTGGTTAGAGCACCAGTCTAGTAGCGGTGTCGCCTGGACAACTGGGGGTCGAGAGTTCGATTCTCTCTGGAGGCAGTCTCTTTTGATGGTATACTCTGACCGCCATGTGGCGTGGGGGTCAGTGACGGGCGGTGTGGGCGGTCGTCCATCGTCCTCACGTATCTCGGCCCGTTGGTCTAGGGGTATGATTCTCGCTTTGGGTGCGAGAGGTCCCGGGTTCAAATCCCGGACGGGCCCTAGTTTTGCGCGGTGCTAGACAGCTTTTCGTACGCTAAGAATCGGGCCGAGGCGCAACAAAAAGGAGACCTCCCCGGCGGGGAATCGAACCCCGGTCTCCCGCGTGACAGGCGGGGATACTGACCACTGCAGGTCGGAACAACGGCAGGCGTGGCAGGCCTGTTCGTCGCAAACAACCGGGCAACCATGAGGAAGCAAAAAGAATTCAGCAGCTCTACTCGAAGAACCGTAAGGTTGCCATCCAAGAAATCAGGCAGGAGGAGTCTCCCCTCTGTAACCTTCCACCCGAAGACGTCGCCAACTTCTTCGAGCACGTCTTCAGCGAGCGACTCACAGCCTTAGACGCGGCTCCGGAGGGGGTAGTTCTTCCTAAAACTCAGGGCCATGATGAATCTGTCTTTGCTGAGTTTAGTAAGGATGTTATTGCTGCCAGACTACGCCACTGCAGCAATACAGCACCAGGCCCTGACGGCATCACGTACAGCATCCTTCGCAGCAAGGACCCTGGTTGCCATGTCCTGTATGAGATCTTTGAACGCTGTAGGAAGGAGCGTCGCGTCCCAACGGCCTGGAAGGCAGCACGAACCATCCTCCTCTACAAAAAAGGTGAGCGGAAGGACCTTTCTAACTGGCGCCCAATCAGCCTTAGCTCCTGTATCTACAAGGTTTATAGTGGCATACTGGCTGCACGGCTTGCTCGCTGGGCCGCCACTAGTGGCGCCATCTCAAGCGTCCAAAAAGGTTTCATGCCAGCTGAGGGCTGCCTTGAGCATAATTTTACCGTGCAGGAATGTATTGATATGGCAAAAACTGGTACTGAACTGGTACTTACCTGGCTAGATTTGCGAAACGCCTTTGGTTCGGTTCCACATGTGGCCATCTTTGAACTGCTACAACGCCATGGTGTCTCCTCACTTTTTATAGAAGCTCTCCGAGAGATGTATGATGGCTGCAGCACCACAATAACAACTGAAACAGGAGAAACAAGATCAGTACCGATGAAATCTGGCGTAAAACAGGGCGACCCACTTTCACCTATTGTTTTCAATCTTGCAATCGAGGTACTGTTACTGACTGCACTACAACTAAAAGATACTCACGGGTTTTCGCTGTTTGGAAGAAGCATTATCAGCTTAGCGTACGCAGATGATATTGTTCTCATTGCAAAAAATCCAGAGGCGATGCAAGAAATTCTACAGGAAGTCAGTAAGGCAGCATCCTGGATGGGGCTGGAATTTAACGCCGCGAAGTGCGCAACACTGCACATTAAAACAAGAAAAGCCCGTAAAGATACTGACACATACATTCAAGGACAAAGAATACCAACCTTAGATCATGGTGAAGCATACCAACATCTTGGTGTACCCACGGGCTTGTATGTCGAGCAAACTCCCGAAGCTACATTCCAGAAAATGATCGAAGACCTGCAAGCAGTTGAAGCATCTCTTTTAACACCATGGCAGAAACTTGATGCAATAAGAACATTTATAATACCTCAAGCTCAGTTTACCTTGCTCACTGCGAACATTAAACAAGCAGGCCCGCCCTTCCGCCAAACGTCGTTGCCAGCTCCGCTTTGCTACGCTGGCAACTCCGTTCGGCAGGGGTCGTGCCTGCTTGGCCTGCCGGCGGCGTTCGGTCGGGCCTTCGGCCCGACCCCTAAGTCACACAGAACGTCCTCTTAGCTTGTAAATGATCGGGCCTGCGGCCCGTAAAGGCATTCTCTTCGGAGAGAGGCAGTTTGTAACGGTGAACCACCGAAACTACAGCCCTCCCTTCTGCTTTGAAAACGTGCCGATAGTGACTAAACGGTCAGTTATTCAGCAAAAAAGGGGAGTCGGAAATCTCGAAAAATGACGAAATACGTGAGTTCGGCCTCAGGTGGAACGGTTGAACTCGGATTTAATTTGGCAGCAGATGGCAACACTGAATTACGCTCGTCGAACCAATTTTAATGGTATAGGCGTCGAGGGGTGTCGAAAATTTCAAAAATTGTCGAAATATGTAGAAATTCGTAAAAAAATGTCGAAAAATCTCGAAATATCTCAAAAATGTTGAGATACATCGAAAAATATGGATAATGTCGAAAATCGTCGAAAAACATCGAAAAATGAGGGATAATGTCGAAAAATGTCGAAGAATATCGAAAATTGTAAAAAATGTTTACGAATGTCGAAATATGTCGGAATATGTCAAAAATGTCGAAGCATATCAAAAGAAATCGAAAATTATCAAAAATGTCAAAAATTATCGAAAATTATCGAAAATTATCGAAAAATTATCGAAAAATATCAAAAATTATCGAAAATGTCGAAAAATGTCGAAAAATACCGCAAATGTCGAATAATATCAAAAAATATCGAAAAACAACGAAAAATGTCGAAAATACAGGAAAATATCGAGAAATGTCGAAAATAATCGAAATGTTTGAGTTTTGACGATTGGCAACACTGGAAATTGAAAAACGGTTGGCACCACTGAATTGCGCTCGAAAAGACGCTTCCAGAGAGGTGCTGGTCGATGGGGTGGAGAAAAGTTGAAATCTGGACCAATTTCGGGTGTTTTTTACAGTGTAGTCGCGAGTTGGGTCCGTTTTCATGAAAAACGGTGGGCGCCATTGAACTGGACGCGAAAAGACGGTTCCAGAGAGGTGCAGGTCGATGGGGTTGAGAAAAGTTGAAAACTGGACTAATTTCGGGTGTTTTTTACAGTGTAGTCGCGAGTTGGGTCCGTTTTCGTGAACAACGGTGTGCGCCATTGAACTGGACGTGAAAAGACGCTTCCAGACATGTGCGGGTCGATGGGGTTGAGAAAAGTTGAAATCTGGACCAATTTCGGGTGTTTTTTACAGTGTAGTCGCAAGTTGGGTCCGTTTTCATGAAAAACGGTGGGCGCCATTGAACTGGACGCTAAAAGACGCTTCCAGAGAGGTGCAGGTCGATGGGGTTGAGAAAAGTTGAAATCTGGACCAATTTCGGGTGTTTTTTACAGTGTAGTCGCAAGTTGGGTCCGTTTTCATGAAAAACGGTGGGCGCCATTGAACTGGACGCTAAAAGACGCTTCCAGAGAGGTGCAGGTCGATGGGGTTGAGAAAAGTTGAAAACTGGACCAATTTCGGGTGCTTTTTACAGTGTAGTCGCGAGTTGGGTCCGTTTTCATGAAAAACGGTGGGCGCCGTTGAACTGGACGCGAAAAGACGCTTCCATAGAGGTGCAGGTCGATGGGGTTGAGAAAAGTTGAAAACTGGACCAATGTCGGGTGCTTTTTACAGTGTAGTCGCGTGTTGGGTCCATTTTTTTTGTAAAACGGTGTGCACCATTGAACTGGACGCGAAAAGACGCTTTCGGAGAGGTACGGGTCGACGGGGTTGGAAAAAGTTGATTTTTTATTTATTTATTTATTTATTCCGTGAAAACTTTAATAATTTTTTTCAGTGCCTTAATGAGGGTTGCCAGGATTTGCACCAGGCGTTTCGGTGTCCAGGAGTGACCCTTAAGATACCCTAAAAATTTCAACTCTCTAGCTCAACTCCTTCGAGTGGAACAGGCAGACAAACAGACAGACAGACAGACAGACAGACAGACACCGCATCGATTGCATAAGCCCGCTCTAAAGCTTTTTCAAAGCAGAAGGGCGGGCTAAAAATCAGCACTAGATGTCCTCGACAAAAACGTTAAATTCGTTGCAAAGTCAATCTTCAACTTACCTCGACGAGCATCACCAGAAATTGTCTTCATACCTACCCAACAGGGCGGAGCAAACCTCCCGCCCCTCTCAGAACTCGCCGATGTTGGGTCATTGGTCAGGGCCTTCAAGATGCTGTCGTGTCCTGACCCAGCAGTTCAAACAATCGCTGAAGCAAGCATTCGCCACTCGGCTGCTCCTGTCCTGCAACAAAGAGAACCAACTTATGACCAACTTTGTGCATACCTCTCAGGGGACGCGACGCCAAACTACTCAAGAGCATCAACAATTTGGTCAGCGGCGCGCAGTGCGGCCCGGCGACTTGTCAACAAACTTCCGGGGCTCAGGTGGTCATGGACGGACAGTAAGCGCTGGTCACTCACAGTCCCGAATCAGCTAAAGAACACGATCATCGATGCGGGATCACGCAAAGAGCTCCACCACCACCTGAGACGAAGTATTCAACAATACCACCTTGAAAAGCTTCTCACCAAACCAGATCAAGGGAAGGTCTTTGATGTCTCCAGCCGCAATGCCGAATCCAACCACTTTCTTCAGTACGGCAGGCACACAAGATTCTGCGACTGGAGGTTCGTTCACCGTGCGCGACTGGGGGTGCTGCCTCTGCGTGCGTGCATTAGAGTTGCAAATATCGACCGCAAGTGTCGTGTCTGTGGTTACCCAGAAGAAACCACGGCACATGTGCTGTGCCACTGTATGCGGCATTCCCGAGCTTCCAACAACAGGCACCGGTCAGTAATTAAACACCTGGTAATGGCCATGCAAAGTACCCGAAATCTTCGTGTCGAGAAGACTGTCCCAGGCGTCAACTCGAGAGACAAGCCTGACCTCGTAATTATCAACACCAGCAGCAAGCAAGCTGTCATAATTGATGTCGCTTGTCCATTTGAGAACCGCTATGAAGCTCTGGAAAGAAAAAGAATAGAAAAGGTACAAAAATACTTACCACTTGCCGAGGCCTTACAACAACAAGGATTCGAGACCGTAGTTGACGCGGTGGTTGTAGGCTCACTGGGATCCTGGGACCCAAGCAACGAGTCCTCCATGGCTCTCCTAGGAATACCTGAAAAAAGAAGAAAAACAATTAAAAAACTTATAATATCTGACGTCATCCGATGGTCAAGAGATATCTATGTGGAACATGTCAGTAGAGCCCGACAGTACAAGGAAGATGTCGTGCTGCCAAAACTCTAAGGGCAGAACACGATAGCAGCCAGCCACTGAGCAAGCTCAGATGGCCATGGTGCCCGGCTGGCAGTTTCCCTGTGGCGTCCTCGCTGACCCTATGAAGCGTGCACGAGAAGAGGTGTCCAGTGCAAAAAGGGCAGCAGGCGTCACACGGCGGTAGTAAGTCCCCCGGCGTTGCGGCGTTGCGGGGGGCCACTGCTACTGCTGACCAGCTGGGCGCCACCGGCTGCCGGGGGTCGCGGGGGCGGCGACGACGGGGGTCCTGCAGCTTGCTGCAGGCGTCCCTCTAGTGCCAGAACCCGGGCCCCCAGGGCAGAAGAAAGAATGGCAGAGAGAGATAGAAGGAGAAGGAAGAAGAAATGAAAAAGAAAAAAAAGCATAATGAAAAAGAGAGGTGGAAAAAGATAGAGACAAAGAGTGAGAGTAAGGACAGTGTATTGTAAAATACCTCGTTCCTTGATTTATTGTACTTATTAAAACCAAATACTATGTCAACAATTTTAATGTCACGCCTTTCATCCAAGCAATTGTACTTCATATTCTTATGCTTCTCTTAAACTATCAACTTATTTGTGTAAAGCTTCTTTATTTTGGCTTAAAAAAGCAAACATGTTATATATAACAAATGACAAAATCCTTTTTAAAAAAAACCTAAATTGATTACAAAGAAGCAATTGCTAACGGCATTTTAATATTTTAACTTCTTACCTGCACTTTTAATAAAAGTGCTTAAACTATCTAATATTTAATTTAGAATAATGTAAGGCGCAGTAAGGAGCTTAAATAAAATTGCAAAACAAAAACAAAAAATCCCTATAAAAGCAAATATTGCTCCCCTGCGTCAGGGTCTATTTTTTAAAAACCTTAACCGATAAATTCAACCTGCCAATTTCTTCATTGCAGCTTGCATTTATGTAATTTTAATCCTATATTAACTTTGTAAAACTATTTGGTCAAATAAACCAGTAATAAACCGAGGACTGGATGGAAGAGGACGCTGCGGCACAGCGTGTGACTCAGCCTGTAGTTGTGCGTGTCGTGAGCCGACCCAGTCCAGTTGTCGTTCGTCTGTGGGCTACCCGTTCTGTGACGGCCCGGGCAACATCAGCCTCGAGACGCTGCGGCGTTGGCTCGCGACACCGTGGATGGGTGCAATGTGTGCGTGTGTTTGTGCCGCCCCACCCGCAAGGAGCGGGGCGAAGAAGAAAAATTGCAAGTGATACTCGTTGTGAGTCACCTCCACGGAAATCTTTAGTAAAAGGCGAAAGATTTGTACGTGCTGAAGATGACTCCGAGACTGGCTGTGGATGGGTGTGGCGGCGGCGTGTGTAGGAGGGCGGTGCCGTGAGCAGCCGCGCGAGCCGCAAATGGAAGAGCTGCGTTTCGTTGCGTGTCCGCCGGTCTGTCGGCTGTCGATGGGCAATGGGACCTGTCGGCGAGTGGGCCGTCTTACATAGAGTCGTTGGTGTGGCATTTGTACCGGGCCAGCGCGAACGCTAGCCCGACTGTCAAAAAATACACGCCCGAGGTATCTACATTTGAGATACTCGCAGAGGTCAACGGCATCGGAGTGCAATGACGCCGTCTCGCCCTGGGGGAACCGCCTTCGTGATCACGGTTGACCCCTGCGCCAGGTAAGTATGCCTGTTTGGCGCGCGGGCATGGTCGCCTGGCCCGGAGTGGTGTGTGGCTGCGGCGCGGGTGGTGGCCGACCGCGAAAAAGGGCGTGGGCGCCACCTCTCGGAGGCTTTCGCCGAATTGGTGATGGACAGTCGGCAGTCGGCAAAACAGAGAGACGCCCAACGTGGGGCTCGAACCCACGACCCTGGGATTAAGAGTCCCATGCTCTACCGACTGAGCTAGCCGGGCGGCGCTGCTCCGTTTCGCAGCGGCAGTGCCTTTGCCGGTCGCTGTGCTCATCGCCAAACAAGCAAAGAAAGAAAGAAATGCAAGAAATAAAATCAAAGACGCCCGATGTGGGACTTGAACCCACGACCCTGGGATTAAAAGTCCCATGCTCTACCGACTGAGCTAACCGGGCTTGCCGACAAGTGCCGCCACCTCCGTGTCTCGCATGCCAAGTACGAGACGGCCCCGACAAGACGACGCTCTGCCTGACTCGCCTAGCGCCTAGCGCGTCTCGCACCTCTCGCGCGTCTCGCACCCGCCACAACGGCCCATTAGCTCAGTTGGTTAGAGCGTCGTGCTAATAACGCGAAGGTCGTGGGTTCGATCCCCCCATGGGCCATCTTTTGACCCCCACGCCCATGGCCAGGCCACAAAAATTGACACGCGCCAACGCGCCCACGCCACGACAGCCGACAGCCAACAGCCCAACAGCCAGCCAGACTCTATACATTCACAGAGATATGGCACTTCGGTGGCACTTCCCGATGCCGACGACCGCCCCCACCATCAACCTTCGATAGCTCAGTTGGTAGAGCGGTGGACTGTAGAAGCGTCGATGACAGGTATCCATAGGTCGCTGGTTCAAATCCGGCTCGAAGGACGCGCTCTTATTTTTCTTTTTGCCACGGGCCCAGGGAAAACGTAAAAAGATGGCACTTTCCGGTACCGGGAATCGAACCCGGGCCACCTGGGTGAAAGCCAGGTATCCTAGCCACTAGACCATACCGGATGCACGGTGGATAACAGCGCTCCACGGTGCGGGTGGCCGTCGCGCACCGTGCACCACGAGTAGGGTAACAGCAGGCCCCTGGCGGGTGCACGCACACCGGCCCTGAGCCGTCTCCCACCACATCGTCAGGATGGCCGAGCGGTCTAAGGCGCCAGACTCAAGGGCACCCCTCCTCCCTTGCCCGGTCGAACACGGGTCGAGTGTTCTGGTCCTCGTCTGAGGGCGTGGGTTCAAATCCCACTTCTGACAATATTTTTCTTCCTCTTTGTTCTTACTGTCTGTTCTCGTTGTGGACAGTGTGCTCGTTTACATTTTAAACAAACAAACAAACAAACAAACAAACAAACAAACAAACAAACAAACAAACAAACAAACAAAATTGTAAACGATGCTCAGCATCACCTACCCCTGGAGGGACTCGAACCCTCAATCCCCGGTTTAGGAGACCGATGCCTTATCCATTAACACTTTTATTAAATCTTTGAACAACAGTAACAGATAACAAACAATAAAGATTTAATAATTTGCAGGTAATTAACTGTTTAGCATTGAAATGACGAATGATTAAAGTTTGCTTTGATTCAAATACAACCTGCCCATCTGGCCTTGACCTCTCCTTACTCCCCTTCTCCTCACTTCGCCTCCTCTCCTTTCCTGGCCTCTCTCTGTTTCTCCCCCTCCCCCGCTCGTGCTCCCCGCCATCTCCTCCTTGTCTCACCCGCTGCGCTGCCGTATTCTTCTCTCTCGCTCCCTCACTCCTCCTCCCCGCCGTCTCCTCCTTGTCTCACCCGCCGCGCAGCCGTATTCTTCTCTCTCGCACCCTCACTTCTCCTCCCCGCCATCTCCTCCTTGTCTCACCCACCGTGCTGGCGTATTCTTCTCTCTCGCTCCCCCACTCCTTCTCCCCGCTATCTCCTCCTTGTCTCAACCACCGCGCTGCCGTATTCTTCTCTCTTACTCCCCCACTCCTTCTTCCCGCCTCCTCCTCTCTGTCTCACCGCCGCACTGCCGTATTCTTCTCTCTCATTCCCCCTCTCCCTTCCCTCCGCCTGGTGACCTTGGCCGTGAGCCGGCCCCCTCTCCTCTCCTCTCCCCCTCGCCTGTCGCTGCCCGAGCCTACTGTACAGTACAGTACGCACTAAGTCGGGGGCCGGCGCTAAGCGCGCTGCCTCCGGAAGCTTTAATTTCTAGAGTGCGTCTCTGCTCTTCTCCTACCTGTCCGTCTCCCACCGCTCGCTACGACCGCTGCCCGAGGACAGGGGCGGCTACCGCCGCGCGGGGTCGGACGTAAGCGCCGCGGCTGACTTACGCCCCGAGACGGTGCGCCGGACTCGCGCGTGGTGCGCCGCCAGTCAGCACTGCCAGTGGCCCCCCTCCGGCCCGCAGACCCGGGGACTTAACAGCGCCGCGCAGCGCCTGCCGCTCCTCTCCACGGTGGAAAAGGCTTGGCCCGTGATTCTCTTGGGAGTCGGCGAGGACGCCGCGGGGAGACTGCTGGCGGCGCGCCGCGCCCCGGCACCGCCGTGTTGCAGCGCCTGAGGGCGCATCCATGGTAGGTCTACACTACAACGTCTTCATTGACTGCTGCAGCCCGGGGTCACCGCTCTGGATGGCGCGGTCCTTCTCCTCCTTCATGACGGCCAGGAAGTCGCCCATCCGCACCTTCTGGTTGGAGGCGAGGAAGTGCACCATCGTGCCCAAGATGATGACGGCCGCGTCCTGGCGACCTCGGGACGGTGCACCGAAGTCGGGGCGGATGACGATGTTTGGCGGCACGGGGTCCAGGCCCAGCAGCACCGACAGCTTAGTGGCCGCCCACGCCCAGATGGCGCGCCGCTCCCGCCCGCAGCCGAGAAGATGGTGAAGCAGGTCGTCGCCCACGTCGTCGCATCGGAGGCACAGCGGCGAGTCAACCCAGTTGATGGCGGCGAGCCTTGCGCGCGTCGGGAGCACGTCGTGCGCGACACGGAACCATGTTGCCCTCGCGGCCGCCGGCAGCAGCGCCGAGTGGACGCGCCGCCACACGAGCGGCCAGTCTGCGTCACCGTTGAGCCTGCAGACGCGGGGCTTGGCGATGGCGTCGGCCAGGAAGGCGTTGTAGATGGCCTTGGTGAGGTCCTTGCCGGCCAGGACAGGGGGAGCCTTCCCCTCGGCGACGACGTCCCGGACCGGCCCCATGTACCGCACCGACATGGGCAGCGCCGTGCCGTGGGGGTGCAGCTCGCCCAGGATGCGCAGCCAGCCGCCGCTGAGGGAGACGTTGGCAGCTCTCTCGGCCGTCATCCACCGGGCCACGAACATGGCGCGGGACTTGTGCAGCGGGTCGTGCAGCCCCAGGCCGCCTAGCGCCTTGGGCAGGATCATGACCTCGAAGGGGACCCGGAGGAGCTCGCCCGCCCAGAGGAACTTCCCCAAGGCCTTCCTGACGTCCTTCGCCGTCGTCATGGAGATGGGGATGACCTGCGCAAGATGCCAGAGTAAGGACATTGCGTATGTGTTCGCATACTCTACCCGCTGCGCGATGTTGAACGCCCGAAGGCGCGCGTCGGCGAGGGTGGCCCGTAGCGCGCCGACGCGGCTGGTCCAGTTGGCGGCGGCCATCCCGTGCACCGAGGCCGTGAAGACGATGCCGAGCACCTTGACCTCCTGCACGTACGGGAACGGGAGCAGGACCTGATGTCCCCAGGCGCCTAGTGGGAGCGCCTTTGACTTGGTGTTATTGACCTTCAGCCCCGTCTCTTCACCGAAGTCTCGCAGCGCGGTGGCGAGCGCGGCGGCGTCCTCCGGTCTCTCCAGCACGGCGATGACGTCATCGACGTAGGCCGACACTGCGAGGCACGGCTCTGCCCCGCCTCCCCTGACGTCCGGGATGCTGATGCCTCTCAGTCTGCAAGCAAGGACTCTTATCAGGACGGACATGACGACGTTGAAGATGACCATGCTCAGCGGGCACCCCTGGCGCACGCCCCTCCCGAGGACGAAGGGTGGCGTGAGCGACCCGTTAATCCTGACGCAGGTCGTCGCCTTCCTGTACATGGACATGATCAGGGTGATGAAGTCCGCACCCACACCGTACCGCCGCAGGATCTCCCATATGACCTGGTGCGTGACATTGTTGAAGGCGCCGGCGATGTCTAGCGCAACCAGGCACGCTCCCACCTTGGTCCTTGGCTGCCTGTTGGCCGTGTCCACCACCGCGATGCAGTCGCGGATGTCAGCGAGGGCCGCGTGCATCGTCCTCCCTCCGCCACCTCTTACCTGCAGAGGGTGCAGCAGCTTGTCCTGCACCTTCTCCAGCCGCCGGGCCAGGATCCGGGACAGGATCTTACCGTCCACGTCAAGAAGTGTCACCGGCCGGAAGTCCTTCACCGTGACGGGCTCCTTCACCTTCGGGATAAGCACCATCACTCCTTTGGTGTGACTGTCTGCCACCTGGCGCCGCTGCATCATGGTGTTGAAAGCGGCGAGCATGTCCTTGCCGAGGATGTCCCACGCGACCAGGTACAGCTCAGCCGTAAGCCCGTCCTCGCCGGGGCTCTTGCTGCGGGGACAGGCCTTGATCGCCTCCAGCAGCTCAGCCTCTGTGATCTCGGCCAGGAGGTTGGTGTTGTCCTGGTCGTCCAAGACGGGGCCCTCGATGGCCGCGTCCAAGAGAGGCGTCGGTTTGTCAGACTCACCCGGCAACTCGCGGAACACCTCCTCGAAGTACTCCCTGACGTGAGCTTCGATGGCTGCCTGTCCTGAGAACACCTGCCCCGCCGCGTCCTGCAGGCTCTCGATGGTGTTGGCCTCGATTCGGCGGATGCCGGCGGCAACGTGGTGCACCGCCGGGGGCTCGTCCTGGCACGGTGTGCTGCACTTGGCCCGCGCCGCGACACCAAGCAGGCGCCTCCGCAGCACGTCCATGATCCGCCGTTTGAAGTAGGCCACCCGTTCATCAGCCGCGTTGGTTGGGTTGTCTACCCGCCCGGCGTGCAGTTCTGCAAGGCAGTCATGAAAGAATTTTAGCAGCGATTCGTCATCCTTCCGTACCTCCCGTGTCCTGGCTGCACAAAAGGACCTCAGCCTTCCTTTGCCCTCCTCCCACCAAGTGATGACGTCATCATACTGATTTTTCTTCTGTTTCCAGTTTTCCCAGACGGCCTGCAGGCGAGCCAGGAATCCTTTGCTGGAGAGCAGCGCGGGGTCAAGCTTCCACTGGCCCTGGTGCGGACGGTCGGGCTCTGCGCGGCGGGCGGCGGGCAGCTCGACTTCTACGAGCAGCGCGAGATGGTCGCTCACCGCGGTGGAGATGAGACGCGCGCCCCGGAGGCCTGGTGTCAGCTCTTTGCTCAGGTACAGTCTATCTAGGCGAGAAGAACATTCGTTAGTCACATAGGTAAAACCTTGCTCCTCTGGTTTCAGCTGCAGCCAAGCGTCCTCCAGCCTCATCGCAGAAACTACGTTACGCAGTATCGCGCATGGTGCTGCCGTTCCAGTGGTGTCTTGGGGCCGGATGACCGCGTTGAAGTCTCCAACGAACACAACTTGGTCCCTGAGGTCAGCAAGCAGCAGCGCCAGGTCTTCCGTGAAAAACTTCGCCCGCTCTTGACGGCCCTGTGACCCTGCCGGGGCATAAATATTGACAATGGTGACGTCACTTACTTTGACCGCGGTAGCGCGCCCGCTGGGGAGCCGCCTCTCCTCGATCATGTCCAGGTTGTCGCGGACCAGCACCGCCGTGCCTCGCCCTGCAGTGCCAACGTTCGTTATCTCCTTGAAGCCGGGAACGCCTAGGAACGGCGCGCGCACCTCCTGCAGACAGACGATGTCGGCCTTTTCTCTTCTGATGACGTGGCGTACCGCTTCGAGTTTTTCCTGTGCCGAAATAGTGCAAACATTAAGTGACATAATTTTGAGGGCGCTATCCATTGTTTTTTTTTTTAGTTTTTGTTTTCCTTGTTTTGCTTTTTCGAGTTCCCTCCGAGTATTGTCGATGCTGCTCTCTTCATGAAGCTAGGCTCCCGAGTTTTATTCCCATCTGCATATGTCGCCAGGGCCGACATCTGAACGGGCGTAAGTGGCCTCCTTGGTCCGCCCGCCGCGCTACCAACACTGCTCCCGCTCCCTGCCCGCGACCTCGTCTGCCTGGTTTGTACGCCACCCGCTAGTGACGGGCGCCGCTCTCGCTCCGCTGGATTTGGGAGTGGCTTCCCGTTCGGCCCTATCACCACGAAGGGTTCCTCCCCCTCGGCGGGGGTGGTAGTCACATCCGCTGGTATAGCAGCAGCCTCCAGAGCAATTTCCATTCCTTCCACCGGCTCCCCTCCTACGCCCCCGCCCCTCTTCTCACCGATCTCCGTCTGAGTCGGAGGCTGGTATTCCCACCCATCCGCTAAAGTGTTGGAGTCGAACACGAATCGTGCTGGCCTACCTGAGGGGCCGCCTGGAGGGCCGTCACCTGCCGCCGCTGTCGGTACCGTCTCTACTGCCGCCTCTTCCAGATGGAGTCTCTGCTCGCGCGGGGTATCTCCGTCTTCTTGCTGTGCCGTGCCGTGCTGCTGCTCCCCGGCCGGGCCCCGGGCCGCCGGCTGTCCCTGGGTGAGCGGGCTGGTGCCGCTGCTGGTTGGCTCGGCCGTCCCATAGCCTCCCTGGTCGACATACAAAGAACAATCAATTTCAGTTTCATCCATATTTTCGCCATCGTCAGCCCCCCTCAGCGCGGCACTGAACGATTTCGGCTTTCCTTTTTCGGGACATTGCTTACGCAGATGGCCCGGTAAATTGCAAATCCCACAGGTTGCAGGTTGCCCGGCATACATAACTAAACACTTCTGATTATCAACAGTGATGTACGATGGAATATGCTGCGAAATTTCAACTCGGGCCCTGCGAACACCAGTCCTGACCTTGAATACGTGTTTATCATCAAATCTTTCATCCTGGACGCCGCCAATAACTTTCCCATACTTGCTGAGCTCAGCTGACAATTTGAGGTTGCTAACCTCAAAAGGGAGGCGAAACACTCGCACCAACCTGGAGCCTCGACCAGCGCCTTGGGCTCGGACAATGGAGATTTCTCCGTTTCCATGCTTGAATTCATACCTTCCGTGCTGCACCACATCAAAGCAAAGATCCTCGGCCACGAACTTCACCCAGACTTTCTTGAGTGGGATGTCTACCTGAATCCCGACGATGTCTGCTTCCTCGAGCCTAACCTCATTTTTGAGAAACTCGTGGACTCCCAGCGACGTGATAGGCGGGGCTCCGGCCCCCCGCATTAGGCCACAGGGGCTGTGTTGTCGACGCGCGGTGACCTACCTGGCCCATTGTCCGTCGAGCGCCAGCAGCGACAATCTCAAAACGAGACGCTGCCCTCAGGGAGATTCGAACTCCCGACCCCCGGTTTACGAGACCGGTGCTCTAACCACTGAGCCATGAGGACGTCGAGCCGGATCCCGCAGTCCACTCTGACGGCCGGGAGACGTCGCTACCTCGTACTACTAGTGGAGCGTGTTTGAGCGCGTCGCAATGTGAAGACGCAGCCTTCCAAACCGGTGTGAGCCACGCCATCACTTGCAGCAACGAACCAAGTCGCGGCCTTGGCACCAGGCCCTTCATGGGTCGAAGCAACACGCCTCGGAAACACGCGACAGTGGTGTAGTGGTTAGCATAGTTGCCTTCCAAGCAGTTGATCCGGGTTCGATTCCCGGCTGTCGCACCTTTTTGAGCTGGCGCTGTCAGGTAGGGAGGGCGACTGACTGCAGTGGGGCCGCGAGCCGCATTACCGTAGTCATGTGAGCAGAGTGGCGCAGTGGAAGCGTGCTGGGCCCATAACCCAGAGGTCCGAGGATCGAAACCTTGCTCTGCTATCTGTTTTGCATCATTCAGGTGGGACGAATCGCCGTCTTCAGAATCGCGGCCAGTTTTTGGGACTCGCTTATAAGATGTGGGTCGTATTGCAGAGAGAGAGAGAGAGAGAGAGAGAGAGAGAGAGAGAGAGAGAGAGAGAGAGAGAGAGAGAACGACCGAAACAAAGACATAAAAAGAGAAAGGGGAAAAATAGGGCATTAAGGAGAAAAAAAAACAACAACATCAAAATGAAAGGGGGACGGTCTGGCTACGCAGCCTGGGCCGGTACGAGGCGCCCACTCCCGGGCGCGATCCCTCCACCGCTTGCCACGGCGACTTTTGGCTGCTGAGTTCCCTCCCTGGCCCGGTACGCCGCTCCTTAGCGAACCTGCAACCGCCCGGACTCCTCCGAGGATCGCATGTTGATGGCAAGCCCAGAGCGGACGCCCTGTCACCATGGGCACACTCGTAACGGTGGCTCCCAGACAGTAGCCATCCTCGTCCACCAGCCTCCGGGTCGCCGGATTACAGGAGTGTGCCACCACTCCCGGCTGGCCAGCAGGGCGGCTGATGCAGTGCATATGTCGCATTGGGGCATCGCATCACACCACATCACCCAGAAGGTCCCCAGTTCGACCATTGCAACGGTGCGGTAGCGTGGCCGAGCGGTCCAAGGCGCTGGTTTAAGGCACCAGTCTCATTCTTGAGGCGTGGGTTCGAATCCCACCGCTGCCACCTTTTGTCGGCCGCGAGGTATCCACCCGGCCATGACAACTGTCCTTTCCGCCTCGTCTAGTGCCAAATCGGCTGCACCTCATCCAAGCAGTCAGGATGGCCGAGTGGTCGAAGGCGCCAGACTTAAGGCATCCCCTGAGGGTTCTGGTCCTCGTTTGAGGGCGTGGGTTCGAACCCCACTCCTGACAGTCATTTTTCTTCCCCATGGACGTTCCAGTTTTCCTTTCGTCTCCTCGATCCTCGATCAGCCGATCGGGCCGTTGCCGTCACGCGACGTGTCGAGCCCCAGTGGCGCAATCGGTTAGCGCACGGTACTTATAGGGCAGTGTCTGCGAGCTATGCCGGGGTTGCGAGTTCGAGCCTCGCCTGGGGCATGCCTTTTATTTTTTCATTCTTTTTTATTTCACGTTTCGTCAAAAAATGTGGAACGCTTCACGATTTTGCGTGTCATCCTTGCGCAGGGGCCATGCTAATCTTCTCTGTATCGTTCCAATTTTAGTATATGTACCGCCGAAGCGAGTACGGCGAAGGGCGACGCAGCGTCAGTATATAAGGAGGAGCGAGCGGTGCGGCGTGCATCCGCGGGTAGCAGCCCTCCGTTGGACGAGAGACTAGACCTCGGGGATCGCCGTGATTTGCGTGTCTCTCCAGACTCTGTCCAAGAAGGGGACTCTGCAGCAATCGGGCACAAGACACACCCGAGGCTCATCGCCTGATCCAGCGGCAAGTGCTGCCGAACGGGGCCCATTCGCGCTCGAAAGGAGACTGCAGCGCCCCGCCGCGGCCGAACGCGACGACATTCTCGGGCCAGCTGATCCCCATGGCTGGACAGCTCGGGGGTGTAGCTCAAATGGTAGAGCGCTCGCTTCGCATGTGAGAGGCACGGGGATCGATACCCCGCACTTCCAGCTGACGTTTTATTTGGACGTGTCGACACGAAAAAAATGATAAACAACTGAGTTTGAGGTTTCGTGACGATCATCGTGGCCCGTTGGTCTAGGGGTATGATTCTCGCTTCGGGTGCGAGAGGTCCCGGGTTCAACTCCCGGACGGGCCCGCCATGTACACGGTCCCATGGTGTAATGGTGAGCACTCTGGACTTTGAATCCAGCGATCCGAGTTCAAGTCTCGGTGGGACCTACTTTTACTCGAATTGACTCGAGTGACCGTGCTGGCGAAGACAAAACAAGAACGGAGATGGTGGGTAAGGGAGGAGGACGAGGAGGAGGTGCGCGATGGATGCAAAAGAAAGGTGGCATCCCTGGCGGGGATCGAACCCGCGGCCTTCGGATTAGAAGTCCGACGCGCTTTCCACTGCGCTACAGGGACGGACAAGTATTGCTGTCTGTGTTGATGTCCATCAATGTTCTGTAGTGTTCCCGTTGTGAATGTGACTTGAAAGTAGAACTTTTGAGAGTGTCGAATGAAGAACGTAAATAGGTTGTGACAACGGGTGACAATCAGAGTATGCGGTTGTGGGGAAGGAAACTGCTCAGAATGCCCGCGCCCCATTGACCCACGTCCCCGGACAGGGAGCGGTAGGCGAACGATCATCGGTGCCGGAGGGAAGTGGGCTGAAAGCCCACACGCCCGGCCGTCTCACGCTCAGGGGCGAGGACTACGACTCATCCTCGCAGTTTCATTGACTCTACTGTAGAGTAGAGAGAAGTGAAGACGCACTACAGAAATGATCCTGTGAAGTACAGTCTTGCCTGTGGCGGCGAAGCGTCCCCTCGTCAGGGGTAACTGGGTGTTTCGCGGCCTCGCGGGCAGGAAGGGGACTCGAGGACGCCCTCTACCGCACCAGGAGACGGTTGGTGCGGATGGCCCGGCGAAACTGGAACGTGTGTACGGCTGGTGCATGAGCTGACCGTCGTGGTTCCGTAGTGTAGTGGTCATCACGTCTGCTTTACACGCAGAAGGTCCCCAGTTCGATCCTGGGCGGAATCATCGAGTTTTGTTTTGGTGTCGTTTATGATCATGACACCGAGGTCTGTCTGCCTCCACTCGCGAACTGACTCTGCAGGCAACAGTAGGGGAGAGAGAGAAAAAAGTTTTTTTTTAAAAAAAAGACGTGGCTGCAAAAGAGACGCTGCGGACAGGGTTCGAACCTGTGCGGGTAGAACCCATTGGATTTCAAGTCCAACTCCTTAACCACTCGGACACCGCAGCTGACGGCCGTATGGGGAGAGAGCATTCGCCCCAATGTGCTGCGGGGAGAGATGGACTTTCACTGCGGAGGTTGTCCAACACGTTTTTCAGACCTATTGTAGCGGTAGCTGTCTCCGTGGCTGTTTGTGTGGCTGTCCATGTGGCTTTCGTCTCTGTGGTTTTCTGCCAAAAGTGCGACTTGTGATACTTTGCGTGTTGCAAGCCAGCAGGGGTAGCGTGGCCGAGCGGTCTAAGGCGCTGGTTTCAGGTACCAGTCTCATTCTTGAGGCGTGGGTTCGAATCCCACCGCTGCCAACTTTCTTTTCGTTTATGTGACTCCCATCATTTCCCTTCCGCCCTTCGCCGTTCCCGTGTCCATTGAGTGTCAATGGCACGGAGACACGGCCGTTCATTGAATGCGAGTCAGTTTTCCAAGGTCCCGTGCTCCAGCCGAGTCGCATTGCAACAAATGTTGCACCATATCACCTGTCATCTGACAGAAGTACGTATGTCACAAAATAAGAATTTTAAAGGAGAAGTATTATTTGTTTTGATGATTATTTACCATTCAATTAGGAGATATGACAACGAAAAGTGACTACCTTTTGGGTAATGAAAATAACTGGACCGCAAAAAGATGGACTTCACTCCAATATATTCCGAGATAGAGTGACATACGCTCTTTGGAACGGGGGTTCTCATCTGACAAAAGTACGTATGTCAGGTGACATGCGCACATTTATTCAAATTATGACTGACATGCGCACATTCTTTCAGATCATGAATGACATGCGCACATTTACTCAGATCATGACTGACATGCGCACCTTTTGTCAGGTGAGACATTTGGTGACATGCGCACATTAGTAAGATGACAGACATGCGTACATTTTGTCAACAGGTGAGAGTGATAATCTCAACATGGGATTTATCTCCCATCTCTGATGGATGCGAGTAAGCAGATTACATTGTCCCTACTCGTCTCATGCAGAATGTCATTTTAGAACAGAAAAAGAACAACAATGCAATAATTGCAAGCACTATTCAACACTACTTTTGTTGATACACTGTGAGATACCAACTGAATTATTACCTTGAGATGAGGCTGTCAACTATTGTCCTGCATGGTTATGTCACTCCACTCATACTGGTGCAATTCACAAACCAACACAAGCCCTCGAGCTTAAACTCGCTCGAGTTGACAGGAGGCTTGCAGGGAAGTGATAGAAAACACTTGTAGGCCATGTCATGGAGACTATCAGAAAACACACCGATATACAAAACATTAAATTCGTCAGGTTTTTTCACCGTCTACAAATTCACTGCCACTGTTGTTTTCGCTTTCGTTTCGCTCACGCTGGGCGCATTACGGACTCGTTATCTGCAGCGCGCAGCACTCCAGCAGAAGAGCAGAAGCAGAAAGAAATGGGCGAGGGGAGAGGGGAGGGAAGGGGCTTGTTTGTATTGGCCTCTTCAGGACAGAACTTTGATTTTGGTGGATATTCTTGTTTAAAATGTGTCATTGTTTGTCTTCTCGGTTCTTCACACAAAGTGGAAGTATTTCCGATTTGGTATTCGCATTCGTTTTCTTTGACTCCATACTCGCTTTTCCAAGCTATAAAAAATGCAAGATTGTGTCTTCAATTAACCTCGCTTTTAAATGTGGTTTACATTTTATTCTCACTTTATTACTTTGGCTCTTTAAAGAAAAAAAAAAAGAGAAAAAAAGCTATGGTCAATTTTACTCTGCCGCTTTGGTTGTGGTTTCTTTGTTTTGCCAGTGTGTGTGTTTTTATTTTTTTATTTTGTTTTCTCTTTACACCCCGATGTTCAGTCAAAATTTGCCAAAATGGTCATTTTCTTAGGAAAGATATATAGGTTGTCATTTTATCTGCAAGATTGCTTGCGTCACCTTAAGCTCTTAGTAGTTTTAATAACCAAATCTTGTTTTAGTTTGTTAACGGTTCTGCAAAATTTATGCTTTTCGCTGTTCACAAAGCTTAGCCAAGCTTGATCATGTTTTTTTTCCAACTGTACAGTATATCTTGTCAATTCCTGCTTGCAGGTGCTGAAGCAGCTCCACCAAGAAGAGATAGACAGCCTCATGTGTCATGATGGAACCGTGTGAAACATCTCCCCCTCCGCATTGAAAGCTGATGGCCCAGTGTTTGGGCAAATCCACTCCGCCGCACAGACTAGATGGTGAATATTTCTTGATGATTTTACTTGTTCTTTACAAGAATATCTAATCAATTATTTCACATACAAATTTATGTTCTAAATTCTTTTTTTTTTTTCTTACAGGTGCTGTAATGCAGCTCCTACAACAAGTCCGGCTAATCTAGCAGGCAAAGATCAAGATGTCAAGAGCTTAGTCGCATTTATGCATCAATGTTTATTAGATAAGGGAATTAGCCACTTAATTAACAGAGAATCTCCTTTCTGTACCAAAGAACAGTTTGATTATTAGTGTTATTGTGTTGTTAGCTAGTCCCTATTTAGGGTACTACTACAATATATTTTACTTAGCTATCTTCCTGGACATAATGCCACATGGCAACATGGAATTATTCTTCAGGCTAAAGTTATTTAAGATGGATACGTGTTATACTATTGAATAGAGTTAGCTGAGAACAAGAAAATATCACTGTGTTTAAGTATTGACAATTTTATATGTAAATAGTTAATCAAATTTATAACTTTAGAACCTTACCTGATCAATATTGTATTATTTTGGACGTAGTTTGATTCTATTCAGTAATATTACCCCTCCTCCTCCTGAATAACTCCAGCCCGAAGAATAATTCCATGTTTTCATTTTATATTGCGTCCAGAAAGCCAGCTAGCCACCCAACAATGTAGGTGCACCTGAAGTCTTCCAAATAAATGCATTGCTTTCTAAACTTAATTTGTTCTTTTGCACACAAAGAGAAGACAAATCTAAATAAGTTGGAATCAGCACAAAGTGTTTTCCCCATGAGTGCTTTCCTTTTAAGTCTCTGCTCATTTTGATCAATTTTTTAGCCGTTCATTTGGTATTGTTTCTGTTTAACCATTTTCTGTCAACTGTGTTAATAATGCCTATTCTCTTTTTAATTTCATGAAATAAAGACTTTGTATTTTTAACTCTGAACTGTTTTGTTTGTTATTTCTACCACTCTAGCACTCAAAAAGAAACACAGTAGTTTCCCTTTGGTCAAATGATACATCAGAAGGGTGAAACCGAATGAAGAAAAAAAAATTCAAGTGGAGAGGATATATTCATTTTATTACATTACACAGTTTTGCATTTTTTAAAAAAAAACTTAGAAGTTAATAAAGTTTATTACAAAACTTACAAGAGAATGAAATTCATATTAAAAAGAAACTGACAAGTAAATGAAATTCATGCTGTATGTAGTTCATTAGTCAGGACTATTCATTTTATTACATAACACAATTGTTTTTAATAAAAATAAACCTTAGAAGAAAATGAAGTTTATGCTGTATGTAGTTCATTAGTCAGGACTATTCATCTTGCAAATCATATGTGAAATACACATAAATAATTTTAAGACCTACTCTGATTCAGAATCTGACTCTGACTCGGGATCTTCAGTTGTTTTGAGGGATTTGTAAAATTCATGGCATGATGGTGGCAGAAGCGGGAGAAGTTTTAGAAGGTCTTCTTTTTTGTTGGCTGACACTGGCAGGGGGCTTTTGTACAAAGTCTTTAGAGAGCTTCGCAAATTTTGAGCACTATATGCTCCTGCTTTTCCGGCTCGCTGGAAGTCTAAGCAGCCGTATCCAAGATTCTCCAGATTGGTCTTGAAAAACATTTTTCCTGGCTTTTCAGCATCATATCTCAAAAGAGGCGTGGCAAGCCAGACAAACTTGTCACCAGTTGTTGTTACAGTCCTGCGTACAAGTGGTCCTTTCAGAATGGATTGGAAATCATAAAAGTCACCAGCCATTTCTACAACTCTGAAGTGTCTGTCAGCATTGTTTGATCCACCAAGACTTCTTACTAGGTTGTACCAGTCACTAGGAACATTTACTTTGTCAGCATGATCTTTTTTTCGCTCTATAACTGAGTGTTTGCTGTCCACTTCCAGTCTGGTGTGTCCTGCCTCGAGGAACACATGTTCTACACTTTTAATAGAGCTGTGCATCTGGACAAGCGTTAAAAACATTGCTGATAGAATACTGTTCTTATTCTGACCTGTAGTAGAGTCAGAAAATAATATAACTTTCTTCACTGACTCAGGTATTTGATCCAGGCAGTGCACAAAAATGCAAGATGCGATTTCATTTGCTCCTCTCTTGCCATCTATTTCAGACCACATGTAGCAGTGCGTTAACTTAGTTGTAGTATCATAAATAGTTAAATTGTATGTGGAGAGCTGTCTCAAATAAAAAGCCGCACCAGTTGTTACAAGAGGTGTTTCAAGAACCTGCTCCAGGTCAAACACAAGAACACGAAGACTTTCATCGCTCTCTGCCTGAATCTTACACTTCTTTTTCAGGTCATATGCTGCTTTCGCTCTATCAAGGTGGGCATTCCATTCTTGTTGAAGCTCTTCTTTGGTTTCAGAATCAGGAGTATGTTTTATCCTTTCCTTCCATGTGTCACATTTTTCACAGGTATCGGTGTACGGTTTTTTGAAGGAGCGACCAAGAGTGTTGAAGATACGAGAATAAGTTGAGTATGAGACAGGAGTATGCCCTTCTTGGAGATACATTTGATGCATCTGTCTCCTGTCCAAGTGACTTGGCAGATACCTCGTGTCACCCACTTCTGCTCTCTTGTAATGACTCTTATGGGATGGAAATTTTAATACATGTTGCTTGACTTCTTCAATTGTTTTCAGATCCAACTTGTGAGCAGGTGAATGTTTACCTCGTTTGTCATTCTCATTTACCCCTGATACTGTCTTATTTTTTTTTCTTGTAGCAAATCGAAGGAAGCCGTCTGTTTCTCCAAGTGTTCCTAAAAATGTTTGCTTGCACACTTGTTTCTGTTCTCCATAAATATGGAAAAAATATTTATTGGATACAGTTTTAGAGTGGCAGTTCTCCTGGCCTTCTGGCAGACGTGGTCTCTTTTTTTTAACTGGGCAAGTTTCTACTCTGGAAGCAACATATGAGACTCTCTTCTCATAGGAACCCTGCTCCCAGTATTCATGAAAAATAGCTTCTCCAACATCATCCGTAATGGTTTCATGACATTTTCTTTTACATACATGTGGTGGCTTTCTTTTTCTCTCTGGTACTTCTACATTTTTGTAGTTTTTATATTTTTGACCGGAGTTTCGGAGATGTCTATTCTTCAACATTTCTTCTCTAGAGCACTTTCTACTTCTTATCTTCTTTTGTGGCACTAAATTCCGCTCTTCATCAGAATCATCATTCATTTCTGCTAACTCCAAATTTCTTTCCTTTTGAGAAACAGATGTGGAACTGGATGATGAAACTGACTCTATTTGATTGCTGCTATCAGAATCACAAGAAAACAGATCATTGTCCTCCTCAGCAGAAGCAAACAAATCAGGAGAAGCTACTCGTTTGGGTGGTCTGGATTGCCTAGATCTCCTTTTCCTAGGATAAGTCTCTTTACTAACTAGTTCAAAGACATCTATAAATAAAGGAGGTACAATTAGTACTTTATCATTGTTTTTCATCAGTTTTTATGAAAAATTATACCAATTATGAAAATAATTACCAGATTTATTCTTCTCGCAAGTTCTGTTTGCAGATTTAGGAGTTTCTAGCTGACTAGTTAATGTTAAATGAGTCTGGACCATTCCTTGACTAGATTTAGATGACTCTGATTCCTTTGACGCCAAACAAGTTACAGATGGTAAATCACAAAAATCTGAAGACACATCTATAAATAATGGAAGACTTAATCAGTTTCTTATCCTTATATATCATAATTTTTAAAATTAAATGTAGTGTCAATTTTTAAAATTATTACCAAT
This sequence comes from Frankliniella fusca, assembly GCA_029379305.1. Classification (NCBI taxonomy): domain Eukaryota; kingdom Metazoa; phylum Arthropoda; class Insecta; order Thysanoptera; family Thripidae; genus Frankliniella; species Frankliniella fusca. Next base: position 90,347 of record JAHWGI010000071.1, on the reverse strand, counting down.
CTTATTCTTTTGGCTACTTGAATCAGGATGAGCCCCAATCCTTCTTTGATTAGATTTTGGAGGCTCAGATTGAATAGTAGGTACATGAAGCTCTTGGTTATCAATGACATTAAAGTCTGTAGACACATCTGCAAATAATGGAAAACTTAATCACTTTCCTATCCTTGTAAATCATTATTTGTTTATTAAATGTCATGTTAATTTTTTTAAATTACCCATCTTATTCTTCTGGCTACTTTTCTCTGAAGATGTAGGAGTTTCCAGCTGACTAGTTGTATCAGAATGAGTCCGGATCCTTCTTTGACTAGATTTGGGCGCCCCAGACTCTATAGTAGTTACACAAGTAACGGATGGATGTGGCTCTTGGTTTTCAATACCAATATCTTTTGACACATCTATAAATCAAGAAAAGAACATTTTGATTAAAATATTTTGTTTCTGTTAAAAATAGTTAATATTCTTATCTCTTTTTTGTACCATATGTTTTGTTGAGATGACTAGCATTAGTTTCTGATTTTAAATTGTTGGTCAAGTCTTTACAAACACCTGGAGAAAAATAAAAGAAAGTGTCAAACATACTACAAATGCATCTTAATATTAGTGGTATGTCCTTTTGTAGCATTGGCTTATTACTCTGTTCATAACGGGTCACGGGCGTCAATCTAGCTGCTGGTTCAGCAAACACATGTCCAACATTCTTAAAAATGTTTCTCTTTCGTGCAGAAATGAGAGTATTGCTGGAAGTCCTGGACTCAGCACTAAACCCTAAATAAAAAGTAGACGAAGAAGATATTGAATTTTTAGCAGACAGTACATTTCCGGTCGAATATAAATATTGACAAGGTTGGTGGTAGGCACTCACGACTTGATGTTGAATTAATACTGGGTGAGTAATCGACTAACTTTGGTTTTCTCTGGGGAGCGATGGGACTGCTTCCATTCACATTGCTTACTTGAGAAAGCACCCATTTCTCGCACAACTCAGATGCCTTCTCCTCCCCCAGTTGGACCACTTTTCCTTGTGTGAGAGCATCTGAATAGATTCAAAGAACCAAATCATCATACAATAAAGTAAGAAAAAAACACTCAAAGGGCCCACAGTGAAAGCTGTTGCAAGCAAGTAATGTCAATTCACCATTAATTAGCTGCAGCTCTGAGGTAGTGATAGAAGGTGCAGTTGAGGAGACCTGAGATCCACCATCACAGTCAGTGTCTAAAATATTGGTAGGAAAGGAACACTTAGCAAACAAATACAGTCCGATCAAAACTTTTGTTTAAGGTAGAGAATTCTTACCTTCAGCTTGACTCGCCAAACCAAAGAGTATTTGAGACCGCTTGGAAACCATTTTCTTTACTCGCTCTGTCTCTTCATAATAATGTTATTTATGATCGAGCAGTTAATTTTTACTCATACTTGAAAACGAAAGTGAGCACTCACAAACACATTTAAATAAACAACGAACAGACGCTCGCTTTCACAAAGAATAAACCAAAAGCCTACTCGTATTTCCTCATACTTGAAAACGAAAGTGAGCAATCACAAACACATGTAAATAAACAACGAACAGACGCTCGCTTTCACAAAGAATAAACAGAAAGCCTACTGGAGACAGCGCGCGCATTTCTTCGCCTCGGTATGAGGTCGTTGACCTGCGTTGTTGCCTACAAGCCTGTCCAATTGTACCAACTTATTCAACACATTTCCCTCCTTGCACATGTAGACCACTGCGCATTCACATGACAGACTTCTTTAAATTTCGAAGTACTGTTGGAAACTTGAAAAAGGATAACAGAAGTGTGTATTATTATTTCCTTATTCCTACGAAGAGAGTTTTTGGAGTTGAAGCAGAAGTCGTTGGTATACTGCCGTAGTTAATCAAGTTGATGATGTTGGTACTGGTCGCATCATAGGGAGCCCGCCAGCGGCCGTTACAACGTTAAAACTCTCAACTCTCTCAGCCTAGAGATCGAAAATCAGAATTACTTTCTCCATAATAATAGTAGAATAATAGACAATAATGGAAGTCAAGCACAATTGTTGTCGGGAAATTCAGGAGGAGAATGCAAGACTAAAAATGCTCATCCAACGGTGAGTCAGTTCTTTCCATCGTTGTTTGTAATGAAATGATAGTTTTACTTATCCTAGCATTTCCCCCACAATAACAGCATGAAAGATTTGCTTGGAAATGATGTGGCTCCTTCCACCTCAACCACTCAAAATATTTGTAAGTGATTAATTTTATTTACTTTCGGGCTGTAATTTTAACCATAAATCCCTTCTCTTACTGTAAGTTATCTTTTCAGTGATGACTCTACCTGTTGGGCCAAGTGATTTCTCTCGTGAGATTATAAACTAATTTCAATGTAGCATAATATCAAAGTTAAAAACTCAAACATATGAAACACTCATTTTTTTTTTTTTAATCAATCCAACAGCAGCTACCACCTCAACCCAAATGCAAGACCTGGATGAAAGAGAGTGGTATATGAGGGCACCAGGACAGTGGTGCTGCGTGGTGCTGGTGCCGCCAGTGGTGCCGGTTGGCGCCTAGGAGGTAGGCAACCCACACAGCACCCTCCAAACACGGCGCGAAATGAAAAATGGCGGTATGGGGGTGGGATTTGAACCCTCGCCAGTAGGATCGTTCGCCTTCCCAGCCTGCCACTTAGACCACTCGGCTATGCGGGCAACTGTTGGCTATCTTGCACTCGGCGGCATTTTGTGCGAACGTGGGATGTGCACGCAACTCCACCCCCACCCACTGCGCTCAGCGCCGCGCGGCGGCCGGCGGTGGCTCGCCTGCGTGCGGCGCGGCCCCAGCGGCGGGTGGTGTGGTCAGCAGCGTCAGCACCTGCGGGGCGGTGCACCGACATGGGGCACGCAGCGTTTGTGAGTAGGGAATGACCAACCTATGCAATGGGAGTGAGAGAGAGGGGTAGAGGAAGCTCGGGCATGGTGCGGATGTGCTGTCAGCATTTTCAGCAAGTGCAGGGCGAATGGCTATACTGGAGCGGCTCAGTCTGACTGGTGCGATCACAGCGTTCACGTCTCGACTTCCGCGATACCGCCCTTACCGCCTCGCTTTTGAAGACATGCAGGGTAGCATGGAGAGTGTGCTTTGTGAGGTCATGTACCTCATCCTCCCGTTTCTGACTGATTGGGAAGCGGAGGCGCTTGCAGCGGTGTCAGAGGCTGTAGCAGATGCTGTGTACGCCTGTCCCCGGTACCGCAACATCGAGTGTGTGCTGTGGTTCCCGTATTCCATAAACGGGTGGGTGAGCGACGAGACGCGCCAAATCGTGCAGGGGAAGGGCGCCATAAAGAGGTTACAAAATGCTCATTTCATTCAAAGCTGCGAAGAAGGTAACAACTAATCATGTGGCGCATGCGGCATCCTTTCACGGCATGTGTGGCAGCCCCGTCTGGTTCTGGAAAGTCAACCTTTATTTTACGACTCTTACAGCATCTTACAGAGATAGTCGACGGAAAAATATCGTCCATTGTGTGGTGTTATGGGCAAGACGGCGGTGTGCCAGACAGCGTTTTGAAAAACCCATCAATAACTCTGCACAGAGGTGTTCCAGCGGAGGATTCGGGAGTGCTGCGAACAGACTGCTTGGTGATATTCGATGATCTTATGAACGTGGCATTGAATGATCTCACAATATCAGAGTTGTACACAAAAGGATCACGTCACAGACGCATATCCGTTATCATTTTATCGCAAAACTTATTTCATCAGAGTAAGCACGCTCGTTCCATAAGCTTATCAACGCGATACTTTATTTTGTTGAAGAATGTGCGTGACAGGGTACAGTTTATGCATTTAGCGCGACAGGTGTATCCCGAGAATGCAAAATCCCTCTGTGATGCGTTAAAAGACGCTTGGTCGTCACCATTCTCCTATTTAGTGATCGACTTAGACCCCAACACGCCCGACGCCCTGCGGTTTGTGACAAATATATGGCCCACTGATCCACACCTGACGGTGTACGCGACGGACGGGGCGATTGAGCAGCTTCGGCAGAAAGGAAACGGAGACGTTCTGGTATCCCCGGCGGGGAATATTTTTAAATAATGACAAACTCTCTAGAGAAGCTCGCTCGCTGCAGACACCATCTACACGTTTTACGCGAGAGTCCGCCATCGGTGCAGAAATCGATAATTAAAAATAGTGGCGAGGATTTAATTTTAAGCATATGCGAGATCGCGTTAAATATATTACAGGGGAACCTCAGCATTGACGATCATTCGCGTGCAGTACTTCAGAGATATAAGACCGCACTGCGGCAGTTGGCCTACGTGAAAGAGCGAGTATCGCGGCAGACTAAGAGTCAGACTGGTGCTGGACCGAAAAGAAGCAGCGAGCCAGTCTGGAAGAAAAAGCGTCGATATTTACTGCAGAAAGGAAACGGTCCGTTCCTCACTGCATTGATTAGCTCGGCCCTCGGAGGTATCATCGGGAGAGTAATCAGCCGTGCCGTAGTACCTGGAGACAAAAAATGAGTGCGTCGGTGTTGAAAAAGATGTTGGTTATCTCACCGCAGCAGTTAGAGCGAATGAAGAGTGAAGCACTGCATGATGTGAAAAAAGACTTAGAAGGGAAAATGCATGACACTCTGAAAACGTCCGCCCCCATAGCGCTAAAACAAGACGTTATACGCGAACATGAAGATTGGGATAAATATCGCGCATTGCTACAGAAACTCCTCGATTTGAAAAGAGAGGAGCGAGAAAATAGCATTAACTTGCCCATATATGAGATGCAAGAGAATGGCCAGGAAAGTGTGGATGAACGAAAAGCGATTTTACAGCAATTTCTACAACAGCAGGTCAAGGGAGAACGCACAACTGGTCTTAAAAACCAGACGGCTGTAAAGGAGCAGGGGAGTGCATTAAAGATCGAGTCGATGGAGGAGCCCGAGAAAGCACATGGTGACGATAGAGAGTTTATTGAGACCGGCGATGTGACAGGTATTCATAAAAAGTACATACACGGAGCACCAGTTTTCGCACACCGCATGCAGCCCGAGTACGATTATCAGCGCGATGAAATCCCACGCATCATCTCGATGTAGCGGAGTGCTGCTGCTGACGGTGATTATGATAACGTTGCCTATGGCAATAACGGCGAGGTTGGGGACAGTCGTGAAGTTTCCCTAGAGCAGATGTTGGATATCATCGGTGACCGAGTGACAGAGCAGAGTCTGCAGCTCGCGGCAATCAATGACTCGATTTTGAATGCATCGCGCACCCAAGTTGAAGACCCGTCGTCCTCAGTCTCACTCGAGCAGAGTGAAAGTGAACATCTCTCACCAAACGCCTACTCGACGCCGACCGATCCGGTTGTGAATACCCAACAGGATCACACGCCGCTCTCATCTCCGCGGGTTCGTCGGCTGCGGTATGGTCGGGACATTGCGTGGAGCCCAATGCAGTTGTTGAGTCGTAACCGAAGGAAATAGAGCATGTACTCATTTGTGAAACTGCCTCGTGTGCAATGGATGGGCATCGACGTGCAAAAGGGTGGTGCTATGGTTCGCCGCAGTCAGCGCAAAGTTGTACATACGCCCACGCCCGCGCCCGCGCCCGCGCCCGCGCCCACGCCCGCGCCCACGCCCGCGCCCACGCCCGCGCCAACGCACGCGCGCACGCCCGCGCCAACGCCCGCGCCCGCCCGCGGCGGGGGGCAAGAAGCCTGTGAGCGCCATAAGGACTTTGTAGATGAAACAATGCATGACATCTATTACAACTTAAACAACCCGTCCGCATTTTCGTCTGCCGAACATGTTAAGGCTGTGGCACGCGAACGTGGAATCACGCCCGCCGAAGCGCACGCGTGGCTGATGGGACAAGAAATCTACACGCGCTATAAACCGGCGCGAAAAAACTTTCCTCTGAATTTCTATAATGTAAAAGGACTGTTTGATGTGTATGAAGTAGATCTGAATGATATGAAAAAATTCAACGAGTTCAACGATGGTTACAATTATTTTATGACAATGGTATGCTGTCTGAGTCGTTTTGTATGGGTTTACCCTCTGAGAACCAAAACGGGGCGGGAGGTTGCCGACTGTTTTGAGCGGCACTTTACGCGTGCCGGGCGAGGAGTCCGACTGATTCAGTCCGACAAGGGTAAAGAGTTCTGCAATCGAGATGTTGCCAACGTATTCAGAAAGTGGGGGGTTTCCTTTCGTTCCCTTGAGAACCGAGGAAAGGCGGCCATGGCCGAAATCGTTAACAGAACAGTCAAAACGCCCCTCTGGAAACATTTTGAACATACAAATACTTGGCGTTGGATCGAACCTCTAAGGCAAATAGTATACAATTATAATCACAAGATTCACCGCACCACAGGTATGCGCCCTGCGGACGTTACAGAAAAGGATGTCTTTAAAATTTGGTCCCAGATTTACTTGAGGCACACTGCCCCACACTTATCGCGACGTCGAAACACTGCCGGTGGGGTGAATAGGCATCGTGTAAGACCTGCCCCCGCTTTCCAAATTGGGCAACATGTTAGGATCAGTCTAACGAAGGACTTTACCGAAAAGGGCTACACGGCAAAGTGGTCTCGACAGATATATAAAGTAGGAGCCATCATCCAGTTTTCGCCAGTTTGCATGTACACGCTATCGGATCTAAACGGGCAGCCTATTCGGGGTAGATTCTATGGCCACGAGCTCCAGGCTATCACAGCCCCCTCTGCGGACACAGTCTATCGGATCGAACGTATATTAGAACGTCGAGGACGTAAAGGACGTGACTTGCAGTACCTTGTACGGTGGGCGGGTTACGGTAAAGAATTTGACTCTTGGGTTTCAGAAAAGGATTTGCAAGACATTTAAAAGACGGGAACTTGTTGCGTCATGTATATCACTCTTTGTTCTGATAGCTCAAAACGGTTTTACGATGATAATACGGTATCAAACTTTTGCACGCAACTGAATCGAGTAATTTGTAGCAGCGAGGGCGGGAAATGTTTTGAGGCGGGTTTAGTGGAAGTCATTTTACCAATTCGAACTTCGTTGGCGCCGAATCTCTCTCCAATCTTTTGTTACTCTGACATAATCAAGCCACAGCTCGTCAGCGATTCGGAATCGCGTCTTCTTCGAGTCCTCTCACCGTTTAACCCATTTGGTCATTATCAGTTTAATAAAATTTATTACTTTCCTGTCGAGAAGCAAAATATATCAAGCATACTGTTTTCTTTCCGCACGAAAACCGGCGAGCGATATCCATTCCCAGATGGTCACCACCCATCAATTGTTGTGCTTGACATTCGTGAAGTGTAAGGTACCTATATATGCCACGCGGCACCTTACATATCATCAGTATGCAAAATGCAGCAGGCCTATGAAGACTATTTCTCGAGACAGATTGGAGACGGGGGCGGTGGGAGTAAGCTGGACGTAGGACCGGTCTATCAGGCTAGTTTTATCCGTCAAAATGGGCGCGGCGCATTCTGCTGCGGTCTCAGCGGTAGATATGTCAGTAGCATCGCCACTCCGCTTATTGCAAAGGGCAGCAGGGCTGTGGCCGAGGAGATGGCCGCGGCAGGTTTCGGGCTTTACCGTGATCTGACTTTACCCGATCGTCCCAACTCGTTTCGTTACGTACGAGATGCGGCGGTCGCCCGCCTGACGGAAGCGGGTCGGAACCTAAAGAGGCGGGCACGCGCTGCTCTCGAAGGACGCGGTGCGAAACGACCTCGAAAAACCAAGCCACGGGTCACGGCAAAGAATAAGAAAAAGAAGAAGCCAGTGCCTATAAAATCGAAGCGCTCGAAAAAGAAGTCGCAGAATAAGAAGGGTCGAGCACGGAAGCAGACGGGGCGAGGCGGTGCGAGCAGTGCTTTCCCTGCAGATATTTTTTCGTAATTTGTGGCTAGCATGGAGAACGCGCCCGCATCCATCGTCATTCCCAGCGAATTGGATATATTTTCTCCAGAGAAAATCCAGAACGCTATTCTCGGCCAAGAGACCAGCCGCCTGAAGCCCGTCAGTGCGATAAACCACCCCCTCACCGTCGCTGAGTTTATCTCGCGCGGGTCGAACAACCTCTACAGACGGCTGGATCAAAGTTTCCTCGACCTCGAATGCTGTCTCAGATCGGAAGATGGTGGGCTGCCGATGCTCGAACAGGATGTGGCAACGATTAATAATTTGCTGTTTAGTTTAATTCAATGCTTTGAACTGTATCTCAATGAAAAATTGGTCCTGAAGGTCGATCATTTTGGGTATTACTCTTATATAAACACACTCCTCACTTTCTCCAAGCAGGCGGCGGAGACGCACCTCCAGTCAAATATGTTTTACTTAGACGATGCCTCGGAGTTTGATGTAGCCGGGGACACCAATAGCGGTTTTAAACATCGCAAAAATTTGTTATCGCTCGGCAAAGTGTGCCAGCTCTTTGGAAAAATACGGGGTGGGCTGTTTGACCAGCCTCTGCTCCTGCCCCAGGGAATCGATGTTAGATTAAAATTAACCTTTGCCGATGAACGGTTTTTCATGTGGGAAGCAGAGGGAGCATCGAGCTTGAAATTGATGGTGACAGATGCTACTCTCCACTTAACCAATGTGATTGTATCACCCTCCTTGATGTTATCCCATGCGCGCATTCTTAGTCAGTCCAATGCCCAATTTCCCTACAAACGCATTGACGTCAAAACTTTCACCTCTCCGCCCGGGAGCTCCAACATTCACCTAAATTCGGTTTGCACCGGTCGTATTCCTTCGTTTATATGCCTGGCAATGATTGAAAACTCTGTTTTCAATGGAAATAGAAAGAAAAACAGTTTTACATTTGTGCATAAATCTGTTACCTCCGTAGCGTTTTTCGTAAACTCACAAGAGCACAAAATTGGCCCCATCGACTTTCATTCCACTCATCCCAATTTTCACAGAGCCTACTATCAGAGTTTGATTATGTCAACAGGGGCCGATAGACGCCCTGCCGCCATGATGGTTACTCCCCATATGTTTCAGCACGGCTCTTTCTTATCCTGTGTGGATATTTCCCCAGATGGTAGCGGGAACGCGGGTCACACTAGCGTACCTAACGCCGGCACTGTTCGTGTGGAGATCACTTTCGCAGAGCCTTTGGATACTGCTGTCACCTGCCTTGTCTTACTGGAATATGATTCTATATTGACTATTGATTCGGATAGAAATATTTCCACTTACTAAAAATGGATACTGTTGACATTCAAAAAGTTTTATCGACCAACCGGCTCACAACGCAATTTTTTGTCGGAGTGTTTGCCGCAAATCGATTGCCCAGCATCCCTCTCCCACGCCCTGCCGTGCTCGTAGCTAATGAAGACACAGACGGTATGGGAGGTTCTCATTGGGTAACTTTCTATTTACCTAAGCATGTACAGGGGGTAGAGTTATTTGACAGCCTGGGTGGCTGTACATTTAATCCATACTTTATTAGATTTATTGCTCTTAATGGGGGTTTATTGTATCATATTAAGCGTAGGATTCAAAGCGACACCTCTGATGTATGTGGTGAATACAGCTGTGTCTTTGCATACTTGTGTTGTAGTACTACTGCCTCTGTGCAGCATTTCCTACGGAACTTGTCGGGAGATCGCAAAAGAAATGATAGGTTAACCGTTGAGGTGTTTAATAGAATATTCACATGTACGGTTCATTATTCGCGGCCATCGCTTCGCTCCGTGCACAGTCAGACCTGCTTCGCACTCTGCCACGCAAACGGCAAAGGCTGCCCGTCAGCAACCTAACTGACCTGAAAAGTAGTCTCTCAACGCTGAGCAGTACGTGTCAGCACTGCGGAGCACCCATATAACGGCCCGCCCGCACCGTGCTGGGTGTCAGTGTGCTCTGTGTCGGCTCACCTGCAGCAGTGTCGCCGTCGCCAGCCTTCGCACCCAGTCGGCCGCTCCTAACCTCTCCACGGCACCGCCCGTCAATCGCTTCACAGTCGGATTCCCGTACACAGTGCTCCGTTGCTCTAAAGTAAGTGTGCGTGTGTGTTGTTGTTCGTTTATTCATATTTCCCGTATCGACATGCTCGATCACTTTTTTCTTTCTACATTGACTAATGGCATGTGTTGTCTGTTTTTCCCGATAGATGGCCGAAATACCCAACGCCGGGCAGAACCTCGCCGCTGCTTTCAACTCCATCGCTTCAGCCCCCGAGTTCACGAGCGTGAGAGAGCTGACACCTGGAGCACGGTATGAGGTCCGCAACATGTGTCGCATTACCACCAAGCACGGTTCGAAGATCAAGGCGGAGCTAAAGGATGTCGGTGGAGAGAGTCTTTTTGTCGTGTTGCCCTCAAGGCTGGCACGGCTCACCGACGCGCAGATTGAGGGAATCAATGATTTGGTGTGCTCCGGCCACATTCCGTGGTTTGTCTTTAAGTCTGTTACTGAGTCAGGAGCCTATGACGTTGCACTTGTGTTCGATGAGTGATTGTGTTTTATGCTGTTTCATTGGGGATTCAATAAATAATTGGCAAAACAATTTTTTTCTGTGGTTGCTCTACATTTATTCACCCTTATTACACCTTGCGCTTTTTTGCACTACATGACGCCAACAACGACTGCAGAAATTGTTGCACGTGCTGACATGTTGCGGGGTCGCATTCACCAGCATTTTCACACGGCTGCCGCGTTGCATTCGCGACCTCTTTTGCTGCAGTCTTTCGGGTGTATCTCTTGCGCTTCCTCGGATCTGCTGAAACACACACACACACACACACAGATACATATACGATGAACATGGCACTCGTACCTCTGCTAGCTTGCTAAGAATTCACATGGTACCCACCAGCTTGCGTCGTTTGAGTCGCCTGCGTTTCAACACCGACACCTGAGACCCGAAAAGAAAATTCGAATAATTGTGGATTTAACGCTACTAACACAGAGCCCGAGCGCACTTACCAATCGCATTGGAATTCACTGCCGTTGCCACTGGTTCTACACCCCATGAGAGCATTTGCACCAGTTCGTCGTTCGTCAGGGTGCTCCCACTTAGCAGGTTCAGTTCAGGCCGTCCGCCCACACCGGGATAGTTTTGCGCCATTCTGAGATGCAGCTGGATGAGATGCTCGCTTCACATGCACGAGATATAAACTGAGGGTCTCTGAGACGTAACTACGCTCCAAACACTTTATATACCCGATTATTTTGCTGACACCTTTAGTTCCCCCCCTACTTTTTCCCGATAACTGCATTTCATCACTTTTTCCAATCTGGCTTGACATACGCAGGTGGAGGGGGTGGTGGCCTATTTACCTCCTTTTTCACTCGCCCCGCGCACAAAAATGTTGCTATTATCAGGTCTCTTCGACTCACACCTAGTGTCTGGAGTACAGACACTCTCTTACCACTGTGCATTTTTGCAAGAGGATACTCGCAAAGTCATATCCAGCTCTGCGAGGTCGGGATTTGAACCTGCCACCTTCTGCTCCCGAGGCAGAGATTTAACTGTTATGGCTGTGCGAGTATACTCATCACACGCTGTTAGTCTACATCTATATATACCACACACCCTGCGATCAACGCGCACACCTAGGAGCTAGGCGGTAGTCCCTTCTGGGTGACCAAAAACGCGGCCAGTACGGTGTCTTGCCTCACACGTGCTGACGCTGCTGATCACCACCTGCTGGGACCGCCAACGCCGACCGCCGCCCGGCGCTGCTGCCCTGATACCCCCACCTCTTGTCCGTCTAGTCTCATCGGGGTGACCCACAGCACGGTCAGTATTGTGCATTTGCCCCGCAAGTGCTGACGCTGCTGACCACCACCCGCTGGGGCCGCCAGTGAGCCACCACCGCGCGGCGCTGCTGCTCTGATTAGTTAATTTCATACACAGTTGGATATCAAGCGATTCTTTATTATACATTTTATTTTACTCGTCGCTGTCCACCTCCTCCTCATCCTCCTCCTCCTCCTCCTCCTCCTCCTCCTCTTTCCACTCGTCCTCTCTGACCGGGACCTCGAAACCCGGGGGTGAGGTGGGACGGAGAATGTCCTTCCGATTTACCCATCTCCGATTGAGGCACCAATATTCAAATGTTTGCTCCTCCCCCGATAGTTGCCGCGTATGAAAAATGGTGAACGTGTTCTCTGAATTAAACGACCACCTGCAGGGACAGTGGCGACGTCTGGCGGCCTCCTTTTCACACGGGTGAGTCAACATTGTGCACCGCCACTCGGTGCCTAGCTCCTTTGCTATTTCTGTTCGGATGGTCTCCGGCGCGGTGTCGTAATTGTCATACGGATACACGTAAGCGGATGAGATGACAATCTATAAGTGAATTATAAAATATTTACCACACTCACACATATATACACTATGATCACTAATACACGCCTGGTGCTTACCATTTCGAGGAGTGGCGCGATAGGGCTCGCTGTATCAACAAGCCTCTTTAATATTTCGGCCAGTCGCTCCAGTGTGTTGCGTCCGAAGGGTGTGCATGCCTCGTGTAGCCACATCGGCGGCATAATCGGGCCCAGCGGCTGCTCCTCGAAAATGCATGCGCTGCATGCGAAGGTTTCCTCCCCGATCCGCTGGTTTTCCCGCACCGGCACCCCCTTCAGCTCGTCCTGCTCTTGTCCGCGTGCATCCCCGCTCCATAAATACGGGACTCTGCTCCCCACCGCGCTCCACGGCATGGCAAATTCAATAACCCGTAGAGCGGGGAATGCATGCCGGCCAGCCGTCTTCAGGAAGAGAGAACACATCCAAGGGCTGACAAAGGACATGTCCAGCACTTGGAGTGTCCTCCGGTTCTTAGCCAGATAGGGGATGGCGAAGTCAACGATAAACGACCGCTTTGCCGTCCTCTCGACACTTCCGTCTGCCGCGTAGGCAATGGGTGCCCTGTCCTGGCGGAAGGTGTACCGCCGCCACTTGTTCACCCATCTGCTGCCATGGTTATCACTGGTCACACAGACAGCAGCGAGGGCCGAGAAGCTAAACTCTCTAACCTATGATAAATTAAAACCCAAGGTGAGTTTGTAATACGGGGAGGAGTACACAATACAAGGAGGGGTGGAAGCACTTACCTTCGATCCCATTGCCAAGAGTTCTCCAAGAAACATTGTCCGCAGGAACACTGGTACCGGCGTCAGGTGTAACCTCTTTATGGCGCCCTTCCCCTGCACGATTTGGCGCGTCTCGTCGCTCACCCACCCGTTTATGGAATACGGGAACCACAGCACACACTCGATGTTGCGGTACCGGGGACAGGCGTACACAGCATCTGCTACAGCCTCTGACACCGCTGCAAGCGCCTCCGCTTCCCAATCAGTCAGAAACGGGAGGATGAGGTACATGACCTCACAAAGCACACTCTCCATGCTACCCTGCATGTCTTCAAAAGCGAGGCGGTAAGGGCGGTATCGCGGAAGTCGAGACGTGAACGCTGTGATCGCACCAGTCAGACTGAGCCGCTCCAGTATAGCCATTCGCCCTGCACTTGCTGAAAATGCTGACAGCACATCCGCACCATGCCCGAGCTTCCTCTACCCCTCTCTCTCACTCCCATTGCATAGGTTGGTCATTCCCTACTCACAAACGCTGCGTGCCCCATGTCGGTGCACCGCCCCGCAGGTGCTGACGCTGCTGACCACACCACCCGCCGCTGGGGCCGCGCCGCACGCAGGCGAGCCACCGCCGGCCGCCGCGCGGCGCTGAGCGCAGTGGGTGGGGGTGGAGTTGCGTGCACATCCCACGTTCGCACAAAATGCCGCCGAGTGCAAGATAGCCAACAGTTGCCCGCATAGCCGAGTGGTCTAAGTGGCAGGCTGGGAAGGCGAACGATCCTACTGGCGAGGGTTCAAATCCCACCCCCATACCGCCATTTTTCATTTCGCGCCGTGTTTGGAGGGTGCTGTGTGGGTTGCCTACCTCCTAGGCGCCAACCGGCACCACTGGCGGCACCAGCACCACGCAGCACCACTGTCCTGGTGCCCTCATATACCACTCTCTATGAAACATTTTATGCGGCTGCTGAACCGACAGCTCAGCAGCCTATTGCACCTACGAGCCCAATTCTGGGAGGTACGAATTTTCAGAGAGTAAGGAGGAGAATCCTCTTCAACAAAGATGAGGAAGCAAAGCCTGCTTCAGTTATGGAAACAAGTTACGACAGGTAAATAGTTTCTTCAAACTCCTACTAAAGTAAAGATACAGTCCCATGCAGTCCCCATCAAATTATCAATATTTTTGAAAAAAATGTTCTCTCTTTTCAGGCTACCTCAAAAGACAGAACCAAATTACCTTTATAAGAAAACACCACTGCGAGGAAATAAAAGGAAAGCATTGCCAGGGCATGACTGCAACAGATGTGAGGAGGTAGAAACTCAATGTTGATTGAAATGAGTGAACATGTATGGTGCGCCATTCAACATTGTAATGTTAAATAGTTCAGTAACGTTATTTGTGGCTTTCAGTACTACAAGGCTGCTAATCTGCCTAAAGAAGCACGAAATAAATGCTCCAGACACCGAGCAGAGCACGCACCAGTGCGCTCACCAAAAGGCGAGACTTCGAAGAGTGACTGACTTACGGATAAATTGTGACTACTCTAACAGTGTTCCACTAATAGTTACCACTTCCTTATTACAGGATTTTGGAGTCTCGAAATGCCATCAACCCAATGGATAAGAGCAAAAGCTTTAGGAGAACCCGTCTCAGCATGGAAATGGTAAAATTAAACTTGTTGCAGCATGAATAACCCTGACTGATAAACAACATATAGCATAAACTTCATTTTCTTCTAAGGTTTATTTTTATTAAAAACAATTGTGTAATGTAGTAAAATGAATAGTCCTGACTAATGAACTACATAACAGCTTGAATTTCATTTACTTGTCAGTTTCTTTTCAATATGAATTTCATTCTCTTGTAATTTTTTTTTTTTTTTTTTTTTGTAATAAACTTTATTAACTTCTAAGTTTTTTTAAAAAAAATGCAAAACTGTGTAATGTAATAAAATGAATATATCCTCTCCACTTGAATTTTTTTTTCTTCATTCGGTTTCACCCTTCTGATGTATCATTTGACCAAAGGGAAACTACTGTGTTTCTTTTTGAGTGCTAGAGTGGTAGAAATAACAAACAAAACAGTTCAGAGTTAAAAATACAAAGTCTTTATTTCATGAAATTAAAAAGAGAATAGGCATTATTAACACAGTTGACAGAAAATGGTTAAACAGAAACAATACCAAATGAACGGCTAAAAAATTGATCAAAATGAGCAGAGACTTAAAAGGAAAGCACTCATGGGGAAAACACTTTGTGCTGATTCCAACTTATTTAGATTTGTCTTCTCTTTGTGTGCAAAAGAACAAATTAAGTTTAGAAAGCAATGCATTTATTTGGAAGACTTCAGGTGCACCTACATTGTTGGGTGGCTAGCTGGCTTTCTGGACGCAATATAAAATGAAAACATGGAATTATTCTTCGGGCTGGAGTTATTCAGGAGGAGGAGGGGTAATATTACTGAATAGAATCAAACTACGTCCAAAATAATACAATATTGATCAGGTAAGGTTCTAAAGTTATAAATTTGATTAACTATTTACATATAAAATTGTCAATACTTAAACACAGTGATATTTTTTTTGTTCTCAGCTAACTCTATTCAATAGTATAACACGTATCCATCTTAAATAACTTTAGCCTGAAGAATAATTCCATGTTGCCATGTGGCATTATGTCCAGGAAGATAGCTAAGTAAAATATATTGTAGTAGTACCCTAAATAGGGACTAGCTAACAACACAATAACACTAATAATCAAACTGTTCTTTGGTACAGAAAGGAGATTCTCTGTTAATTAAGTGGCTAATTCCCTTATCTAATAAACATTGATGCATAAATGCGACTAAGCTCTTGACATCTTGATCTTTGCCTGCTAGATTAGCCGGACTTGTTGTAGGAGCTGCATTACAGCACCTGTAAGAAAAAAAAAAAAGAATTTAGAACATAAATTTGTATGTGAAATAATTGATTAGATATTCTTGTAAAGAACAAGTAAAATCATCGAGAAATATTCACCATCTAGTCTGTGCGGCGGAGTGGATTTGCCCAAACACTGGGCCATCAGCTTTCAATGCGGAGGGGGAGATGTTTCACACGGTTCCATCATGACACATGAGGCTGTCTATCTCTTCTTGGTGGAGCTGCTTCAGCACCTGCAAGCAGGAATTGACAAGATATACTGTACAGTTGGAAAAAAAAAACATGATCAAGCTTGGCTAAGCTTTGTGAACAGCGAAAAGCATAAATTTTGCAGAACCGTTAACAAACTAAAACAAGATTTGGTTATTAAAACTACTAAGAGCTTAAGGTGACGCAAGCAATCTTGCAGATAAAATGACAACCTATATATCTTTCCTAAGAAAATGACCATTTTGGCAAATTTTGACTGAACATCGGGGTGTAAAGAGAAAACAAAATAAAAAAATAAAAACACACACACTGGCAAAACAAAGAAACCACAACCAAAGCGGTAGAGTAAAATTGACCATAGCTTTTTTTCTCTTTTTTTTTTCTTTAAAGAGCCAAAGTAATAAAGTGAGAATAAAATGTAAACCACATTTAAAAGCGAGGTTAATTGAAGACACAATCTTGCATTTTTTATAGCTTGGAAAAGCGAGTATGGAGTCAAAGAAAACGAATGCAAATACCAAATCGGAAATACTTCCACTTTGTGTGAAGAACCGAGAAGACAAACAATGACACATTTTAAACAAGAATATCCACCAAAATCAAAGTTCTGTCCTGAAGAGGCCAATACAAACAAGCCCCTTCCCTCCCCTCTCCCCTCGCCCATTTCTTTCTGCTTCTGCTCTTCTGCTGGAGTGCTGCGTGCTGCGCGCTGCGGATAACGAGTCCGTAGTGCGCCCAGCGTGAGCGAAACGAAAGCGAAAACAACAGTGGCAGTTGATTTGTAGACGGTGAAAAAACCTGACGAATTTAATGTTTTGTATATCGGTGTGTTTTCTGATAGTCTCCATGACATGGCCTACAAGTGTTTTCTATCACTTCCCTGCAAGCCTCCTGTCAACTCGAGCGAGTTTAAGCTCGAGGGCTTGTGTTGGTTTGTGAATTGCACCAGTATGAGTGGAGTGACATAACCATGCAGGACAATAGTTGACAGCCTCATCTCAAGGTAATAATTCAGTTGGTATCTCACAGTGTATCAACAAAAGTAGTGTTGAATAGTGCTTGCAATTATTGCATTGTTGTTCTTTTTCTGTTCTAAAATGACATTCTGCATGAGACGAGTAGGGACAATGTAATCTGCTTACTCGCATCCATCAGAGATGGGAGATAAATCCCATGTTGAGATTATCACTCTCACCTGTTGACAAAATGTACGCATGTCTGTCATCTTACTAATGTGCGCATGTCACCAAATGTCTCACCTGACAAAAGGTGCGCATGTCAGTCATGATCTGAGTAAATGTGCGCATGTCATTCATGATCTGAAAGAATGTGCGCATGTCAGTCATAATTTGAATAAATGTGCGCATGTCACCTGACATATGTACTTTTGTCAGATTACATTTGACATGCGCACTTTTTTACAAGGTCCTCCGAGGGGTACCTGTTGCCTTTTTCACATTTTTTTTTTTTTTCAGTTGCTGGGGGACATGTTAATTGCCACTTTTGACTGAAAAAGTCATTTTTGAAAATTTAGTGACATACGCACTTCTGTCAGATGACAGGTGATATGTGAGTCAGCGTGAGTCAAGTCGCGAGGGAAGGGTCGCCGTCATCATCACCACCGCCACCACCACCATCATTATCATCCAGCTCCAACATCCACGACATTCGAATCATGGCGTGCGAGGCGTGCAAAAGACGACCGTGACAGGACTCGAACCTGCAATCTTCGGATCCGAAGTCCGACGCCTTATCCATTAGGCCACACGGTCCGACGTTCGTGTCGGGTGGACCCTGAGGCATGTGGCATGTCGCCGTATCGAAAGCGCGTACGAAAAAGGTAGATTAGCGCCCCCGGGTGGGGTCGAACCACCAACCATTCGGTTAACAGCCGAACGCGCTAACCATTGCGCCACGGAGGCTTGGCTTATCTACGCGAGTGATCAAGGACACTGTTAGTCCTCGTTTGAGTTATTGGAGTCACCAAAAACGTGACAAAACATGCATCGGCCGGGAATCGAACCCGGGCCGCCCGCGTGGCAGGCGAGCATTCTTCCACTGAACCACCGATGCTGCTGGTAGGTGGACGGTAACGACGACTTGTGGATTCGCAGAAAGCTACAGGCCTAGCAGCGTGGCGTCAAAAGTAGGGGGCACCCGGGTTTGAACCGGGGACCTCTCGATCTGCAGTCGAATGCTCTACCACTGAGCTATACCCCCCCTTACTGTCAGGATCGGCAGCGTGGCGCCGCAGCAGGTGCAGCAGGCAGTGGTTGGTGACGGACGTCCCAAAATGAACGATTCTCGATCCTGCCAGGATTCGAACCTGGAATCTTCTGATCCGTAGTCAGACGCGTTATCCGTTGCGCCACAGGACCGCTTGTTATGCGAGGGGAGGGACCGATGCACGTGCCGTCGTGTAGGCTGCTGGGAGGGCCCGTGCTGCCACAGAGCCGAATGTGTGGCGCAGCTGCCACGAGGGGGGTGTAGCTCAGATGGTAGAGCGCTCGCTTAGCATGCGAGAGGTACGGGGATCGATACCCCGCACCTCCACCATGTTTTGGCACCCATTGCAGCCGTCGCGCTGGCTGCGTCACACGGCGGTACAGACGGATCGGACGGGTGTGACGAGGTGGCCGAGTGGTTAAGGCGTTGGACTGCTAATCCAATGGGCTCTGCCCGCGTGAGTTCGAATCTCATCCTCGTCGATTGTTTTGTCTTTCGCCTGCGCTGCGGCGAGTGTCATTCGCCCTGGCTCCGGCCCCTTGTTGGAACGGTAAGCACTCTGGACTGTGCACATCTCGTAGGGACTGGGCCCTCTTTTTTTTTCCTACTAAACGTGCGCGTCGCGTGGCTGCGCAGTCGGAACTGAGGCTGTTGCATACCGACCGGCAGCCTCCATAGCTCAGTGGTTAGAGCACCAGTCTAGTAGCGGTGTCGCCTGGACAACTGGGGGTCGAGAGTTCGATTCTCTCTGGAGGCAGTCTCTTTTGATGGTATACTCTGACCGCCATGTGGCGTGGGGGTCAGTGACGGGCGGTGTGGGCGGTCGTCCATCGTCCTCACGTATCTCGGCCCGTTGGTCTAGGGGTATGATTCTCGCTTTGGGTGCGAGAGGTCCCGAGTTCAAATCCCGGACAGGCCCTAGTTTTGCGCGGTGCTAGACAGCTTTTCGTACGCTAAGAATCGGGCCGAGGCGCAACAAAAAGGAGACCTCCCCGGCGGGGAATCGAACCCCGGTCTCCCGCGTGACAGGCGGGGATACTGACCACAAAAATGACGTGGTTCTTCCTAACTTACCTACCTGATCGTGGTCATATAATAAATTTGTGAACTACTAGGCCAAAAGAAGTGCCACTCATTGTTAAATTCTTAGGCACACTATTTATATAACGCCAGTCACTACCAGTGCGGGTTGTTTAACCACGCACTTGCGCGATGCGCATTGGGCCTCTTAATATAAAGTCAAAATGTTGGACAAGTCTCTCTAAAGCCCCTACGGCTACAATGTTTGACAACCACGACTTTCCTTTATAAACATAACCTTTAAAATTTTAGCAAACTGCTTAATATGCTAAACTGTTAAAATTTAAACCTAATTTTATACTTATGTTAAAACTCTCCTTATATAACAAGCTATTGCTTGAAATATTCTAATCATTGCTACTGCACTAAAATGTAAGGCTTGAGGCGCTGCAATAAACTACATTTTCTAAACAGCGTCCTCTTGCCTAGGGCTTGCTACTATATTATCTATATAATTAACACCTCTACTTTTTGTCAACTTGCAACCAATTGTTGTAACTTATTTATTATCTCAAACAAATCTGTACTTTTTATTTATTGGTTCAATAAACCAACTGGACTTCCTACAATAGGAATCCAGAATATAACCGAGGACTGGATGGAAGAGGACGCTGCGGCACAGCGTGTGACTCAGCCTGTAGTTGTGCGTGTCGTGAGCCGACCCAGTCCAGTTGTCGTTCGTCTGTGGGCTACCCGTTCTGTGACGGCCCGGGCAACATCAGCCTCGAGACGCTGCGGCGTTGGCTCGCGACACCGTGGATGGGTGCAATGTGTGCGTGTGTTTGTGCCGCCCCACCCGCAAGGAGCGGGGCGAAGAAGAAAAATACGATTTCAGGAAATCCTGGTAGGCACGAAGTTAATTAATGGTTTTGTTTCACTAAATTCTTCGGTAGAAGATGGTTTATATAGAAATTTACTTTAAAAATTCTAGCCTTATGGGTCATGTTACTAAATTTCTTTTATATCAAGGTCACTAGTTCAGCGGGTCACATGCCAAATTTTACCTTTCTAGCTAAAAAGATTTAAAAGTTAGTCGCTCAGTAAAAATCATCCGATCAGCTTGATTTTTGAACTGTAGGCTCGTTCTGCAATAGGCATTTGAACACTGCTTTTACATTTTTATACTAACATGTCGTTCGAAATTTTATTTTTTGAACTACTGTGCATGAGTAGAATCAACAAGTCCCCGGCCCCGCCGATCCTCCTCCCCTGCGCGCCGCGCCGAGGGGAGCAGCCTCAACAATGGCGACTCGGCTCGGCTCCCCTTTCCACGCTGCTTTCCCGTGACAAGCCGAGTATTACCATAGAAACAGAGATTTTAGATCGAAATTTCTCAAAATTGGCCACTAAGTTTGGGCTGGCACTTCAGCAGTGAACTAAGGAGATTGAGTTCTACCTCTCTGCCAAGTCTTATGAAAATCGTATAGAAAAATCAGGATTTAGGTAAGGGGCCACACTGATAAAAAAAATAATCGGATCCGCCGACAAAACCATAAGGCTACTTCGTGCCTAAAAATTGCAAGTGATACTCGTTGTGAGTCACCTCCACGGAAATCTTTAGTAAAAGGCGAAAGATTTGTGCGTGCTGAAGATGACTCCGAGACTGGCTGTGGATGGGTGTGGCGGCGGCGTGTGTAGGAGGGCGGTGCCGTGAGCAGCCGCGCGAGCCGCAAATGGAAGAGCTGCGTTTCGTTGCGTGTCCGCCGGTCTGTCGGCTGTCGATGGGCAATGGGACCTGTCGGCGAGTGGGCCGTCTTACATAGAGTCGTTGGTGTGGCATTTGTACCGGGCCAGCGCGAACGCTAGCCCGACTGTCAAAAATTACACGCCCGAGGTATCTACATTTGAGATACTCGCAGAGGTCAACGGCATCGGAGTGCAATGACGCCGTCTCGCCCTGGGGGAACCGCCTTCGTGATCACGGTTGACCCCTGCGCCAGGTAAGTATGCCTGTTTGGCGCGCGGGCATGGTCGCCTGGCCCGGAGTGGTGTGTGGCTGCGGCGCGGGTGGTGGCCGACCGCGAAAAAGGGCGTGGGCGCCACCTCTCGGAGGCTTTCGCCGAATTGGTGATGGACAGTCGGCAGTCGGCAAAACAGAGAGACGCCCAACGTGGGGCTCGAACCCACGACCCTGGGATTAAGAGTCCCATGCTCTACCGACTGAGCTAGCCGGGCGGCGCTGCTCCGTTTCGCAGCGGCAGTGCCTTTGCCGGTCGCTGTGCTCATCGCCAAACAAGCAAAGAAAGAAAGAAATGCAAGAAATAAAATCAAAGACGCCCGATGTGGGACTTGAACCCACGACCCTGGGATTAAAAGTCCCATGCTCTACCGACTGAGCTAACCGGGCTTGCCGACAAGTGCCGCCACCTCCGTGTCTCGCATGCCAAGTACGAGACGGCCCCGACAAGACGACGCTCTGCCTGACTCGCCTAGCGCCTAGCGCGTCTCGCACCTCTCGCGCGTCTCGCACCCGCCACAACGGCCCATTAGCTCATGAACACCATCAAAGAAGTAGAGAAGCACGTGAGAGGCGGAGGAACCTGCCTGTCATGGTGGTCAGAGAGAGAAGGGAAGCTGCTGCGAGCGGGGCCGGGCCTTCAACCACCAGAACCTGAAACAAGAAAGAATAAAAGAAAAGAAGTATCCCCTACGCTTTCCAACATGAATACTCAGAAAAAGAAAAACACAGATGATGGCTTCGGCCTGTTTGATTAAAAATGTAATAAAAACTCTCCCCACACCAACCTCTCCCCGGTGGTGTGTACCTGTAAAGAAAAGAAAGCAATGGTATTAGAGCCGGCGCTTAGTCCCAAGCATGTCTGGAAAAGTTGGTTAGAGCGTCGTGCTAATAACGCGAAGGTCGTGGGTTCGATCCCCCCATGGGCCATCTTTTGACCCCCACGCCCATGGCCAGGCCACAAAAATTGACACGCGCCAACGCGCCCACGCCACGACAGCCAACAGCCCAACAGCCAGCCAGACTCTATACATTCACAGAGATATGGCACTTCGGTGGCACTTCCCGATGCCGACGACCGCCCCCACCATCAACCTTCGATAGCTCAGTTGGTAGAGCGGTGGACTGTAGAAGCGTCGATGACAGGTATCCATAGGTCGCTGGTTCAAATCCGGCTCGAAGGACGCGCTCTTATTTTTCTTTTTGCCACGGGCCCAGGGAAAACGTAAAAAGATGGCACTTTCCGGTACCGGGAATCGAACCCGGGCCACCTGGGTGAAAGCCAGGTATCCTAACCACTAGACCATACCGGATGCACGGTGGATAACAGCGCTCCACGGTGCGGGTGGCCGTCGCGCACCGTGCACCACGAGTAGGGTAACAGCAGGCCCCTGGCGGGTGCACGCACACCGGCCCTGAGCCGTCTCCCACCACATCGTCAGGATGGCCGAGCGGTCTAAGGCGCCAGACTCAAGGGCACCCCTCCTCCCTTGCCCGGTCGAACACGGGTCGAGTGTTCTGGTCCTCGTCTGAGGGCGTGGGTTCAAATCCCACTTCTGACAATATTTTTCTTCCTCTTTGTTCTTACTGTCTGTTCTCGTTGTGGACAGTGTGCTCGTTTACATTTTAAACAAACAAACAAACAAACAAACAAACAAACAAACAAACAAACAAACAAACAAACAAACAAACAAACAAACAAACAAAATTGTAAACGATGCTCAGCATCACCTACCCCTGGAGGGACTCGAACCCTCAATCCCCGGTTTAGGAGACCGATGCCTTATCCATTAGGCCACAGGGGCTGTGTTGTCGACGCGCGGTGACCTACCTGGCCCATTGTCCGTCGAGCGCCAGCAGCGACAATCTCAAAACGAGACGCTGCCCTCAGGGAGATTCGAACTCCCGACCCCCGGTTTACGAGACCGGTGCTCTAACCACTGAGCCATGAGGACGTCGAGCCGGATCCCGCAGTCCACTCTGACGGCCGGGAGACGTCGCTACCTCGTACTACTAGTGGAGCGTGTTTGAGCGCGTCGCAATGTGAAGACGCAGCCTTCCAAACCGGTGTGAGCCACGCCATCACTTGCAGCAACGAACCAAGTCGCGGCCTTGGCACCAGGCCCTTCATGGGTCGAAGCAACACGCCTCGGAAACACGCGACAGTGGTGTAGTGGTTAGCATAGTTGCCTTCCAAGCAGTTGATCCGGGTTCGATTCCCGGCTGTCGCACCTTTTTGAGCTGGCGCTGTCAGGTAGGGAGGGCGACTGACTGCAGTGGGGCCGCGAGCCGCATTACCGTAGTCATGTGAGCAGAGTGGCGCAGTGGAAGCGTGCTGGGCCCATAACCCAGAGGTCCGAGGATCGAAACCTTGCTCTGCTATCTGTTTTGCATCATTCAGGTGGGACGAATCGCCGTCTTCAGAATCGCGGCCAGTTTTTGGGACTCGCTTATAAGATGTGGGTCGTATTGCAGAGAGAGAGAGAGAGAGAGAGAGAGAGAGAGAGAGAGAGAGAGAGAGAGAGAGAACGACCGAAACAAAGACATAAAAAGAGAAAGGGGAAAAATAGGGCATTAAGGAGAAAAAAAAACAACAACATCAAAATGAAAGGGGGACGGTCTGGCTACGCAGCCTGGGCCGGTACGAGGCGCCCACTCCCGGGCGCGATCCCTCCACCGCTTGCCACGGCGACTTTTGGCTGCTGAGTTCCCTCCCTGGCCCGGTACGCCGCTCCTTAGCGAACCTGCAACCGCCCGGACTCCTCCGAGGATCGCATGTTGATGGCAAGCCCAGAGCGGACGCCCTGTCACCATGGGCACACTCGTAACGGTGGCTCCCAGACAGTAGCCATCCTCGTCCACCAGCCTCCGGGTCGCCGGATTACAGGAGTGTGCCACCACTCCCGGCTGGCCAGCAGGGCGGCTGATGCAGTGCATATGTCGCATTGGGGCATCGCATCACACCACATCACCCAGAAGGTCCCCAGTTCGACCATTGCAACGGTGCGGTAGCGTGGCCGAGCGGTCCAAGGCGCTGGTTTAAGGCACCAGTCTCATTCTTGAGGCGTGGGTTCGAATCCCACCGCTGCCACCTTTTGTCGGCCGCGAGGTATCCACCCGGCCATGACAACTGTCCTTTCCGCCTCGTCTAGTGCCAAATCGGCTGCACCTCATCCAAGCAGTCAGGATGGCCGAGTGGTCGAAGGCGCCAGACTTAAGGCATCCCCTGAGGGTTCTGGTCCTCGTTTGAGGGCGTGGGTTCGAACCCCACTCCTGACAGTCATTTTTCTTCCCCATGGACGTTCCAGTTTTCCTTTCGTCTCCTCGATCCTCGATCAGCCGATCGGGCCGTTGCCGTCACGCGACGTGTCGAGCCCCAGTGGCGCAATCGGTTAGCGCACGGTACTTATAGGGCAGTGTCTGCGAGCTATGCCGGGGTTGCGAGTTCGAGCCTCGCCTGGGGCATGCCTTTTATTTTTTCATTCTTTTTTATTTCACGTTTCGTCAAAAAATGTGGAACGCTTCACGATTTTGCGTGTCATCCTTGCGCAGGGGCCATGCTAATCTTCTCTGTATCGTTCCAATTTTAGTATATGTACCGCCGAAGCGAGTACGGCGAAGGGCGACGCAGCGTCAGTATATAAGGAGGAGCGAGCGGTGCGGCGTGCATCCGCGGGTAGCAGCCCTCCGTTGGACGAGAGACTAGACCTCGGGGATCGCCGTGATTTGCGTGTCTCTCCAGACTCTGTCCAAGAAGGGGACTCTGCAGCAATCGGGCACAAGACACACCCGAGGCTCATCGCCTGATCCAGCGGCAAGTGCTGCCGAACGGGGCCCATTCGCGCTCGAAAGGAGACTGCAGCGCCCCGCCGCGGCCGAACGCGACGACATTCTCGGGCCAGCTGATCCCCATGGCTGGACAGC
>JAHWGI010000071.1:47500-60000 GCA_029379305.1 Frankliniella fusca | reverse complement strand
GTAAAGAAAAGAAAGCAATGGTATTAGAGCCGGCGCTTAGTCCCAAGCATGTCTGGAAAAGTTGGTTAGAGCGTCGTGCTAATAACGCGAAGGTCGTGGGTTCGATCCCCCCATGGGCCATCTTTTGACCCCCACGCCCATGGCCAGGCCACAAAAATTGACACGCGCCAACGCGCCCACGCCACGACAGCCGACAGCCAACAGCCCAACAGCCAGCCAGACTCTATACATTCACAGAGATATGGCACTTCGGTGGCACTTCCCGATGCCGACGACCGCCCCCACCATCAACCTTCGATAGCTCAGTTGGTAGAGCGGTGGACTGTAGAAGCGTCGATGACAGGTATCCATAGGTCGCTGGTTCAAATCCGGCTCGAAGGACGCGCTCTTATTTTTAGCCCGCCCTTCTGCTTTGAAAAAGCTTCAGAGCGGGCTTATGCAATCGATCTGGTGTCTGTCTGTCTGTCTGTTTGTCTGTTAGTCTGTTTGTCTGTCTGTCTGTTCCACTCGAAGGAGTTGAGCTAGAGAGTTGAAATTTTTAGGGTATTTTAAGGGTCACTCCTGGACACCGAAACGCCTGGTGCAAATCCTGTTAACCCTCATTAAGGCACTGAAAAAAATTATTAAAGTTTTCACGGAATAAAAAAAAAAAACAACTTTTTCCAACCCCGTCGACCCGTACCTTTCCGGAAGCGTCTTTTCGCGTCTAGTTCAATGGTGCACGCCGTTTTACGAAAAAATGGACCCAGCTCGCGACTACACTGTAAAAAGCACCCGTAATTGGTCCAGTTTTCAACTTTTCTCAACTCCATCGAGTTGCACCTCCCCGGAAGCGTCTTTTCGCGTCCAGTTCGATGGCGCCCACCGTTTTTCGATAAAAAGGACCCAACTCGCGACTACACTGTAAAAAGCACCCAAAATTGACCCACTTTTCAACTTTTACGAACCCCATCGACCCGCACCTCTCTAGAACCGTCTTTTCGAGCGCAATTCAGTGGTGCCAACCGTTTTTCAATTTCCAGTGTTGCCAATCGTCAAAACTCAAACATTTCGATTATTTTCGACATTTCTCGATATTTTCCGATATTTTCGACATTTTTCGTTGTTTTTCGATATTTTTTGATATTGTCCGACATTTGCGATATTTTTCGATATTTTTCGACATTTTCGATAATTTTCGATATTTTTCGATAATTTTCGATAATTTTTGATATTTTTTGACATTTTTGGTCATTTTTGATGTTTTCTGATATTTTTCGACATTGTTGACATATTCCGACATACTTCGATATTTGTAAACATTTTTGACAACTTTTGATATTCTTCAACATTTTTCGACATTATCCCTCATTTTTCGATGTTTTTCGACATTTTCCATATTTTTCGATATATCTCAACATTTTAAAGATATTTCGACATTTTTCGACATTTTTGACGTATTTCTACATATTTCGACAATTTTCGACATATTTCGACAATTTTTGAAATTTTAGACGCCCCTCGACGCCTATATCGTTAAAATCGTTTCGACGAGCGTAATTCAGTGTTGCCAACTGCTGCCAAATAAAGTCCGAGTTCGACCGTTCCATCTGAGGCCGAACTCACGTATTTCGACATTTTTCGAGATGTCAGACTCCCCTTTTTTGCCGAATAACTGACCGTTTAGTCACTATCGGCACGTTTTCAAAGCAGAAGGGAGGGCTTTAGTTTCGGTGGTTCACCGTTACAAACTGCCTGTTTCCGAAGAGAATGCCTTTACGGGCCGCAGGCCCGATCATTTACAAGCTAAGAGGACGTTTTGTGTGACTTAAGGGTCGGGCCGAAGGCCCGACCGAACGCCGCCGGCAGGCCAAGCAGGCACGCCCCCTGCCGAACGGAGTTGCCAGCGTAGCAAAGCGGAGCTGGCAACGACGTTTGGCGGAAGGGCGGGCCTGCTTGTTCTTTTTGCCACGGGCCCAGGGAAAACGTAAAAAGATGGCACTTTCCGGTACCGGGAATCGAACCCGGGCCACCTGGGTGAAAGCCAGGTATCCTAGCCACTAGACCATACCGGATGCACGGTGGATAACAGCGCTCCACGGTGCGGGTGGCCGTCGCGCACCGTGCACCACGAGTAGGGTAACAGCAGGCCCCTGGCGGGTGCACGCACACCGGCCCTGAGCCGTCTCCCACCACATCGTCAGGATGGCCGAGCGGTCTAAGGCGCCAGACTCAAGGGCACCCCTCCTCCCTTGCCCGGTCGAACACGGGTCGAGTGTTCTGGTCCTCGTCTGAGGGCGTGGGTTCAAATCCCACTTCTGACAATATTTTTCTTCCTCTTTGTTCTTACTGTCTGTTCTCGTTGTGGACAGTGTGCTCGTTTACATTTTAAACAAACAAACAAACAAACAAACAAACAAACAAACAAACAAAATTGTAAACGATGCTCAGCATCACCTACCCCTGGAGGGACTCGAACCCTCAATCCCCGGTTTAGGAGACCGATGCCTTATCCATTAGGCCACAGGGGCTGTGTTGTCGACGCGCGGTGACCTACCTGGCCCATTGTCCGTCGAGCGCCAGCAGCGACAATCTCAAAACGAGACGCTGCCCTCAGGGAGATTCGAACTCCCGACCCCCGGTTTATTGGCTGAGCGATAGCGAAGCCTATTACGCCACTGGAGTGCTAAAAAAGTTCAATGTCCGTCTGTCTGTCTGTGTGTCTGTCTGTCTGTGTGTCTGTCTGTCTGTGTGTCTGTCTGTGTGTCTGTTCGCACGATAACTCAAGAACGAGTCAAGATATCGACCTGAAATTTTTACTGTAGCTTCTTGGCCTAAAAAGCTCGGACGAGTTCAAATATGAACACTCTAGCTCAAAAATTGACCCTGCTAAAAATTGATTTATATTTAAAAAAAAAAACATTTTAAAAATTACAAAATTTTATGGTGTCCTAAGGGGTATCTCGGCGAGTTGCGGCCCTTTGGGCGAAAATTTCGTCCGTTTTGCTCTATCTCTTACTGTTTAGCCGCTACAGCGGTAAATGTGGACGAAAAGTCGTCAAAATGCATGTTGGGTGTCGTTTTCAGGGTAATCTGTCGAGATGCGATCCTTGGGGCAAAAATTTTGTCTGTTTGGCTCTGCGGAGAAGGGTTTTGGGGCTCGGGCCCTTCGCGTAAAAATTGGAAAATTGGTTACATAATGAAAAGAGGCGAGCGAGGGTCCAGGGGGCGGCAGCCCCATGGCTTAAATGAGTAAATCTCAAATCATGCGGGCTCGTAATAAAGAAAAGCGGGGGTCCAGGGGGCGGCAGCCCCCTGGCTTAAATGAGTAAATCTTAAACCATGCAGGCTCGTAATAAAAAACTAGGTAGATGTACGCCAGACACCGTCTCTCGTAACAGGCTTCGCGAAAGCTCGCGAAACACTGTTGCGCTGCGACGGGCCTACGTACATCTACCTAGGCCTGCGGCGCTGGCGAGCCTGAATGATTTAAGATATACTCATTTAAGCCAGGGGGCTGCCGCACCCTGGACCACCGCTTTTATCTATTAAAAATAGGCCAGGGGGCTACCGCCCCCTGCACCCCCGCTTGCCTTTTTACATTTTGTTATCAATTTTCCAATTTTTAGCCCGCCCTTCTGCTTTGAAAAAGCTTCAGAGCGGGCTTATGCAATCGATCTGGCGTCTGTCTGTCTGTTTGTTTGTCTGTCTGTCTGTCTGTTCCACTCGAAGGAGTTGAGCTAGAGAGTTGAAATTTTAAGGGTATCTTAAGGGTCACTCCTGGACACCGAAACGCCTGGTGCAAATCCTGCCAACCCTCATTAAGGCACTGAAAAAAATTATTAAAGTTTTCAGGAATAAAAAAAAATAAAATTTTTCAACTTTTTTCCAACCCCGTCGACCCGTACCTCTCCGGAAGCGTCTTTTCGCATCTAGTTCAATGGTGCACACCGTTTTACGAAAAAATGGACCCAACTCGCGACTACACTGTAAAAAGCACCCGAAATTGGTCTAGTTTTCAACTTTTCTCAAACCCATCGAGCTGCACCTCCCCGGAAGCGTCTTTTCGCGTCCAGTTCAATGGCGCCCACCGTTTTTCGATAAAAAGGACCCAACTCGCGACTACACTGTAAAAAGCACCCAAAATTGACCAACTTTTCAACTTTTACGAACCCCATCGACCCGCACCTCTCTAGAACCGTCTTTTCGAGCGCAATTTATTGGAGCCAACCGTTTTTCAATTTCCAGTGTTGCCAATCGTCAAAACTCAAACATTTCGATTATTTCCGACATTTTCGACATTACTCGATATTTTCCGATATTTTTCGATATTTTCGACATTTCTCGTTGTTTTTCGATATCTTTTGATATGGTTCGACATTTGCGATATTTTTCGATATTTTTCGACATTTTCGATAATTTTCGATATTTTCGATAATTTTCGATATTTTTCGATAATTTTCGATAATTTTCGATATTTTTCGACATTTTTGATAAATTTCGATGTTTTTCGATATTTTTCGACATTGTTGACATATTCCGACATATTTCGATATTTGTAAACATTTTTGACAATTTTTGATATTCATCGACATTTTTCGACATTATCCCTCATTTTTCGATGTTTTTCAACGTTTTTCGACATTTTCCATATTTTTCGATATATCTCAAAATTTTTAAGATATTTCGAGATTTTTCGACATTTTTGACGTATTTCTACATATTTCGACAATTTTCGACATATTTCGACAATTTATGAAATTTTCGACACCCCTCGACGCCTATACCGTTAAAATCGTTTCGACGAACGTAATTCAGTGTTGCCAACTGCTGCCAAATAAAGTCCGAGTTTGACCGTTCCATCTGTTGCCGAACTCACGTAATTCGACATTTTTCGAGATTTCCGACTCCCCTTTTTTGCCGAATAACTGACCGTTTAGTCACTATCAGCACGTTTTCAAAGCAGAAGGGAGGGCTGTAGTTCCGGTGGTTCACCGTTACAAACTGCCTCTTTCCGAAGAGAATGCCTTTACGGGCCGCAGGCCCGATCATTTACAAGTTAGGAGGACGTTCTGTGTGGCTCGGGGGTCGGGCCGAAGGCCCGACCGAACGCCGCCGGCAGGCCAAGCAGGCACGCCCCCTGCCGAACGGAGTTGCCAGCGTAGCAAAGCGGAGCTGGCAACGACGTTTGGCGGAAGGGCGGGCCTGCTTGTTACGAGCAGGGGCCGAGCGCACAAACCGTTCTCCGCGAAGCCAAACGGACAAAATTTTCACCCAGAAGGGTCGCATCTCGACAAATTACCCTGGAAACGACACCCAGCATTCATTTTGACGACTTTTCGTCCACATTTATCGCTGTGGCGGCTAAACAGTACGAGATAGAGCAAAACTGACGAAATTTTCGCCCAGAGAGTCGCATCTCGACAAATTACCCTGAAAACGACACCCAACATGCATTTTGACGACTTTTCGTCCACACTTACCGCTGTAGCGGCTAAACAGTAACAGATAGAGCAAAACGGACGAAATTTTCGCCCATAGGGTCGCAACTCGCCGAGTTACCCCTTAGGACACCATAAAATTTTGTAATTTTTAAAATCTATTTTTTTAAAAAAAAAATATAAATCAATTTTTAGCAGGGTCAATTTTTGAGCTAGAGTGTTCATATTTGAACTTGTCCGAGCTTTTTAGGCCAAGAAACTACAGTAAAAATTTCAGGTCGATATCTTAACTCGTTCTCGAGTTATCGTGCGAACAGACACACAGACAGACAGACACACAGACACACAGACAGACACACGGACATTAAACTTTTTTAGCACTCCAGTGGCGTAATAGGCTTCGCTATCGCTCAGCCAACTAGGTTGATGTACGCCAGACACCGTCTCTCGTAACAGGCTTCGCGATAGATCGCGAAACACTGTTACGCTGCGACGGGCCTGCGTACATCTACCTAGGCCTGCGGCGCTGTCGAGCCTGCATGACTTAAGATTTACTCGTTTTAACCAGGGGGCTGCCGCCCCCTGGCCCCCTGCTTTTTTTTATTACGAGCCTGCATGGTTTAAGATTTACTCATTTAAGCCAGGGGGCTGCCGCCCCCTGGACCCCCGCTTTTATTCATTTAAAATAGGCCAGGTGGCTGCCGCCCCCTGGACCCCCGCTCGCATCTTTTCATTATGTAACCAATTTTCCAATTTTTACGCGAAGGGCCCGAGCCCCAAAACCCTTCTCCGCAGAGCCAAACAGGCAAAATTTTTGCCCCAAGGATCGCGTCTTGACAGATTACCCTGAAAACGACACCCAACATGCATTTTGACGACTTTTCGTCCACATTTACCGCTGTAGCGGCTAAACAGTAAGAGATAGAGCAAAACAGACGAAATTTTCGCCCAAAGGGTCGCAACTGGGCGAGATACCCCTTCGGACACCATAAAATGTTGTAATTTATAAAATCTATTTTTTTAAAAAATATAAATCCATTTTTAGCAGGGTCAATTTTTGAGCTAGAGTGTTCATATTTGAACTCGTCCGAGCTTTTTAGGCCAAGAAACTACAGTAAAAATTTCAGGTCGATATCTTAACTCGTTCTCGAGTTATCGTGCGAACAGACACACAGACAGACAGACAGACAGACACACGGACATTGAACTTTTTTAGCACTCCAGTGGCGTAATAGGCTTCGCTATCGCTCAGCCAAAAAAAGCGGGGGTCCAGGGGGCGGCAGCCCCCTGGCTAAAACGTTTAATCTTAAATCTTGCATGCTCGCCAGCGCCGCAGGCCTAGGTAGATGTACGCAGGCCCGTCGCAGCGTAACAGTGTTTTGCGAGATATCGCGAAGCCTGTTACGAGAGACGGTGTCTGGCGTACATCTACCTAGTTCTCATTTATTACCCGTGAAACAGCAAACATACATGTCGCATCCATTTACAACACATGCTGCATGTGAGTGAATCATACGTGCGTGTATGTAGCACGCGTGTGACATGTATACATGTATGTCTCACATGCATGTGTCTCCCGCCAAGACATACATGAGACCGTTACCTTTTGTATGTAACACATGCATGCTGCATCATCACGTGTGTGTCATACATGTAGCGCCTACATGTGAAACATTCCTCTTGTATGGCAAACATGCATGCTGCATCATCACGTGTGTGTCATTCATGTAGCGCATACATGTGGAACATTCCTCTTGTATGGCAAACATGTATGCTGTATCACTTCGTATGGTGCATACATGTCCCACAATCTGGCGCATACATGAGAAACATTTCTCTTGTATGACAGACATGTATGCTGTATCATTACGTATGGTGCATACATATCTGATTCCCTGGCGCATACATGTAAACCTTAACCTTTCTTCTTGTATGCTGCATGATGCATACCACACTAGAGTTATTATTTTTTAATAAAAATTATTTTTTTGCTATTCCTAAAGACCAGACAAGAGTCTGGCATACTCCTAATATCAATCTGCTCCGAGTACACTGTAGAAAATCGGTGTCTTCATGAAGAAAAAAAAAAACCTTCAAAACAAAAAGAAATTAAGAATTTTTATAAAAAATGTGATTGGTCGAAAAAGTTTCAAGCATCAACTAATGACTTTATCATCTATAAGACGACATAAAAACTGTCTGTGGCGTCGACTGGCGGTATACGGCACATATATAAGTGCTGTCGCACACATGTGGCATACATGTAGTCATATCAGTACATGCATGTCAGCATGTCCATGTCGTATGTAGCACATGTATATGCTCACAGTAGATATGTGGCATACATGTTACCAGATCAAAATTTACATGCAGGTCATCCGCTTTTGTATGTTACACATGCATATTCCTTTAGAGCATATGTGGCACACATGTCCGCTGATCTTTGCATGCATGCCGTTATGTTGCGTATGTGAAACGTATGCCGAGTGTATGTGAGATGTATGTCACTTGTATGTGATTCCTATGTGAGTTATTAGAGTGCACCAGCTATCATCCTATAGATGTGATCTCGTGGTCTAGTGGACAAGGTGCTAAGTAAGTAGCACGAAGGTCCCGGGTTCAAATCTCCACATCGGCGACGTATTTCAGCAGAAGTTGGAGTAAGATAAAGAACACAAGAAATGAATAACAATAGGAGGAAACAAAAGGAGAGAAACAAAGAAAATATTTTATGCGATTTGGGGGAAATTAAGAGTGGCGTATACATGCATGTAACATACGTACGACATACATTTTCACATGCATGGCCCATACGCCACACACACAAAACGTCCAAAGCTCTCTCGTATGGTACACACACATGCCGATCGTATGTCACATAGGTATGCCACGCATGCTCAAAGTGTATGCCACACACATGCACAGCATGCATGCAAACATGTATGACACATACACTTAAAATGTTTCACGGGTAATAATTGTTAAAAATCAACATAGTTTAAGATAAATATAAATAGGGTGCTTGAAGCGGTAGTAATCTCAGATTACATAAAGTTTTTTACATAAATAATGCAAAAATAATAAAAAAGTAATAACAAGTAAATCAAATAAATTGATAAAGTGGGGGACTTTGCTGCCCACTGAAACATTGCTGGATGGGGGCCGCGCACCGGCGATACCCCGCGCGCTGACAGGTCGCGCTACTCCCCGCCACTGGCTGTGTGCAGGGCCGAGCCCGACACAAGTAGGGGTGAAAATCCCGGACCCTGCAACACAAACCAAGGCATTACAAGGGGAGAAAACAAGTTCACAGAAAATTGAAAGAGAGCCGAAAATGTTAATAAACAATATAAAAAGACTCAACTTATAAAATTCAACAGAGCTGAAAGGAGCTGGTGAAGCTTGTCGGCCCTCCTGGTGCCGCGCGGCTTGAAGCTGCTGGGTGTCTTGTCGGCTGCTTGAATTTTCTTTGGTGCAGGAGGAGGGCGGGGGCGCGCAGGGCAGCCCCGAGAGGACGCAGCGTGGCCGGCGACATTGCACAAAGCACAAATCCTCAAGTTCTTTGAACTGCAAACAGAAGTTTTATGAAAACCAGCACAGAGACGACACCGCGGTTCATTTTCACACTGATGGCTGGTGTGGCCCCACTCCTGGCATGAAAAGCACTGGAGGGGGCGGGCGGGTTTAGCTGACGTCACTGGCGGCTTCTGCTTGGCTGGCTGCGGTGGGGCGGCGCGGCGCGGCCGGCTGGCTGCCTGCCTGGCTGGCGGCCGGGCTCGAGCGGAGGTGGAGGCTGACGTCACAGGAATCTTCACGCGCTCCGGCGCTGACGTCACCGGGCCTGCCGGCGGGCCGCGCGTGGCGGCGGGTGGAGGGGAGAGGGGCTGACTCCGAGGTGTCCGGTCGCGTGACGTCACGTCGATGGTTTGAGCGGACGCATCCACCAAGGGGGGCGGCGTGGATGTTTGAGTGAACTTGGATGAAGTGATGGTACGAGCAGGATCAGATTTGGTAAAATAATTGTCTGAGCGTTTGATCACAAGGCGCACACGAAATGTGAGGCCGTGGACGTGGACACCGCGAGACAGCACTGACCCAATTTCATCAAGGTCACATGAGAGGCACAGAAAGATGTTACGATGGCGGACGAGCGGCACACCACACGCAGCAAAATCTTGAGCTTCTTCGGGCAGCATGGCCTCCCTCCACTCAACAACAGTACAGTCTGGCACAAGCTTGAACGCTTCACACACGTCGGTGACCGGAATAATATCCGGCACCATGTCCACACACACGGTGCGGGCGGCCATGGCGGACGGGCGGGGGGCGGACATCACAAACTTGTACTCACTCGGGTTGGGCAGATTCAGATCTTGAAACCAGGCCTCGAGGTCGTCGCCGGGAGAGTACAGCTTCTCGTTGAGCCAAAGCACATGGCCCAGCTTCGACTCGGCGTGGCGGGTGAAGGGCAAATCTTCCGTGGATGTTGACATCAGGGCGATGACGGCGAGCACAAACTTCACGTCGGGTGTTACAATCGCATAAACAAGTTCTTCACAGAAGGCCTCTTGAAGAGGCAAGCCGAACGCCTCGCACAGCGCGTGGTCCGGGTCCGCCATGGCCGCGTGTTGTTGTTGTAGTCAGACCGGTGCTCTAACCACTGAGCCATGAGGACGTCGAGCCGGATCCCGCAGTCCACTCTGACGGCCGGGAGACGTCGCTACCTCGTACTACTAGTGGAGCGTGTTTGAGCGCGTCGCAATGTGAAGACGCAGCCTTCCAAACCGGTGTGAGCCACGCCATCACTTGCAGCAACGAACCAAGTCGCGGCCTTGGCACCAGGCCCTTCATGGGTCGAAGCAACACGCCTCGGAAACACGCGACAGTGGTGTAGTGGTTAGCATAGTTGCCTTCCAAGCAGTTGATCCGGGTTCGATTCCCGGCTGTCGCACCTTTTTGAGCTGGCGCTGTCAGGTAGGGAGGGCGACTGACTGCAGTGGGGCCGCGAGCCGCATTACCGTAGTCATGTGAGCAGAGTGGCGCAGTGGAAGCGTGCTGGGCCCATAACCCAGAGGTCCGAGGATCGAAACCTTGCTCTGCTATCTGTTTTGCATCATTCAGGTGGGACGAATCGCCGTCTTCAGAATCGCGGCCAGTTTTTGGGACTCGCTTATAAGATGTGGGTCGTATTGCAGAGAGAGAGAGAGAGAGAGAGAGAGAGAGAGAGAGAGAGAGAGAGAGAGAGAGAGAGAGAGAGAGAGAACGACCGAAACAAAGACATAAAAAGAGAAAGGGGAAAAATAGGGCATTAAGGAGAAAAAAAAACAACAACATCAAAATGAAAGGGGGACGGTCTGGCTACGCAGCCTGGGCCGGTACGAGGCGCCCACTCCCGGGCGCGATCCCTCCACCGCTTGCCACGGCGACTTTTGGCTGCTGAGTTCCCTCCCTGGCCCGGTACGCCGCTCCTTAGCGAACCTGCAACCGCCCGGACTCCTCCGAGGATCGCATGTTGATGGCAAGCCCAGAGCGGACGCCCTGTCACCATGGGCACACTCGTAACGGTGGCTCCCAGACAGTAGCCATCCTCGTCCACCAGCCTCCGGGTCGCCGGATTACAGGAGTGTGCCACCACTCCCGGCTGGCCAGCAGGGCGGCTGATGCAGTGCATATGTCGCATTGGGGCATCGCATCACACCACATCACCCAGAAGGTCCCCAGTTCGACCATTGCAACGGTGCGGTAGCGTGGCCGAGCGGTCCAAGGCGCTGGTTTAAGGCACCAGTCTCATTCTTGAGGCGTGGGTTCGAATCCCACCGCTGCCACCATTTGTCGGCCGCGAGGTATCCACCCGGCCATGACAACTGTCCTTTCCGCCTCGTCTAGTGCCAAATCGGCTGCACCTCATCCAAGCAGTCAGGATGGCCGAGTGGTCGAAGGCGCCAGACTTAAGGCATCCCCTGAGGGTTCTGGTCCTCGTTTGAGGGCGTGGGTTCGAACCCCACTCCTGACAGTCATTTTTCTTCCCCATGGACGTTCCAGTTTTCCTTTCGTCTCCTCGATCCTCGATCAGCCGATCGGGCCGTTGCCGTCACGCGACGTGTCGAGCCCCAGTGGCGCAATCGGTTAGCGCACGGTACTTATAGGGCAGTGTCTGCGAGCTATGCCGGGGTTGCGAGTTCGAGCCTCGCCTGGGGCATGCCTTTTATTTTTTCATTCTTTTTTATTTCACGTTTCGTCAAAAAATGTGGAACGCTTCACGATTTTGCGTGTCATCCTTGCGCAGGGGCCATGCTAATCTTCTCTGTATCGTTCCAATTTTAGTATATGTACCGCCGAAGCGAGTACGGCGAAGGGCGACGCAGCGTCAGTATATAAGGAGGAGCGAGCGGTGCGGCGTGCATCCGCGGGTAGCAGCCCTCCGTTGGACGAGAGACTAGACCTCGGGGATCGCCGTGATTTGCGTGTCTCTCCAGACTCTGTCCAAGAAGGGGACTCTGCAGCAATCGGGCACAAGACACACCCGAGGCTCATCGCCTGATCCAGCGGCAAGTGCTGCCGAACGGGGCCCATTCGCGCTCGAAAGGAGACTGCAGCGCCCCGCCGCGGCCGAACGCGACGACATTCTCGGGCCAGCTGATCCCCATGGCTGGACAGCTCGGGGGTGTAGCTCAAATGGTAGAGCGCTCGCTTCGCATGTGAGAGGCACGGGGATCGATACCCCGCACTTCCAGCTGACGTTTTATTTGGACGTGTCGACACGAAAAAAATGATAAACAACTGAGTTTGAGGTTTCGTGACGATCATCGTGGCCCGTTGGTCTAGGGGTATGATTCTCGCTTCGGGTGCGAGAGGTCCCGGGTTCAACTCCCGGACGGGCCCGCCATGTACACGGTCCCATGGTGTAATGGTGAGCACTCTGGACTTTGAATCCAGCGATCCGAGTTCAAGTCTCGGTGGGACCTACTTTTACTCGAATTGACTCGAGTGACCGTGCTGGCGAAGACAAAACAAGAACGGAGATGGTGGGTAAGGGAGGAGGACGAGGAGGAGGTGCGCGATGGATGCAAAAGAAAGGTG
>JAHWGI010000071.1:15000-45000 GCA_029379305.1 Frankliniella fusca | reverse complement strand
CGAATCTCATCCTCGTCGATTGTTTTGTCTTTCGCCTGCGCTGCGGCGAGTGTCATTCGCCCTGGCTCCGGCCCCTTGTTGGAACGGTAAGCACTCTGGACTGTGCACATCTCGTAGGGACTGGGCCCTCTTTTTTTTTCCTACTAAACGTGCGCGTCGCGTGGCTGCGCAGTCGGAACTGAGGCTGTTGCATACCGACCGGCAGCCTCCATAGCTCAGTGGTTAGAGCACCAGTCTAGTAGCGGTGTCGCCTGGACAACTGGGGGTCGAGAGTTCGATTCTCTCTGGAGGCAGTCTCTTTTGATGGTATACTCTGACCGCCATGTGGCGTGGGGGTCAGTGACGGGCGGTGTGGGCGGTCGTCCATCGTCCTCACGTATCTCGGCCCGTTGGTCTAGGGGTATGATTCTCGCTTTGGGTGCGAGAGGTCCCGGGTTCAAATCCCGGACGGGCCCTAGTTTTGCGCGGTGCTAGACAGCTTTTCGTACGCTAAGAATCGGGCCGAGGCGCAACAAAAAGGAGACCTCCCCGGCGGGGAATCGAACCCCGGTCTCCCGCGTGACAGGCGGGGATACTGATTCAAAACCATATCCTTCTAAACCAAATGTGTTACTCCCTTTACGAAAATCAGTCATCCTATTCTCTGTTATCCTTAAAAAATTTTCTTGTTAAAACTATTATCTAAACAAGTTACGCTTAATGAAACAAAGCTTTTCAAAAAGTAACAATTGTTAATTGTACTTCTATAATGTATTATATTTCTATGTTTTATTTACTCTATATATTATAATTTATCATTGCACTGCTTAAATTAACGTGCAACCTTTATCTTTTATTAAAAATGTAAGGCGCAGTAGGAGGAAATAATAAAATTGCAACACACACACAAAAAAAACTAATTAAAAAAGCAAAAATTGTCCCCCTGCGTCAGGGCTTTATTTCCAAAAACCAAAAAAAAACAGCTTTCTTTTGTAACCTGCCAATTTACTCATTGCAGCTTGTATGTATTATATTTTAAACCTAAAACTAACTTTGTAAAACTATTTGGTGAAATAAACCAACAATAAACCGAGGACTTGCGTGACGGCCGTCTGCCAGCTCTCCGTCTGATGACACCAGTCATGCGGCCGGCAGGCAGACGGCACGTCGACATCGCGAGAGATGCCGCTAGCCCACTCGTGACGAACAACGCGTTGCAACCCGTCCGACCACCAACTCT
Source organism: Frankliniella fusca (assembly GCA_029379305.1). Classification (NCBI taxonomy): domain Eukaryota; kingdom Metazoa; phylum Arthropoda; class Insecta; order Thysanoptera; family Thripidae; genus Frankliniella; species Frankliniella fusca. The sequence continues at coordinate 43,781 of JAHWGI010000071.1, read as the reverse complement.
CACTCGTGGCACTCGCGACACTAGATACGTGATGCATGCATACCGTTCCCTTCCACACTTGAGACATACCCGTCTCTCTCTCTCTCTCTCTCTCTCTCTCTCTCTCTCTCTCTCTCTCTCTCTCTCTCTCTCTCTCCCTCTCATATACCGTCCTCACAACACTGGTAACTATTCACCAGCCGTCACATGCGAAAAGAAAACGAGTGGAGGTGCGGGGTGAAGTCCACCGCTCTACCAACTGAGCTATCGAAGGATCATGTGTAGGGGTTTGGGCCCGTGGCGTGACATGCGATGCGTGGTGGCCATAGCGAGCAGCCGAGGCGCAGCAGCAGGGCCAGAGTTCGGCCCGTGGGTCGTGCAGCGTCGGTCGTGCGGCGTCGTGCCTGCCGCGTCGTGCCTGCAAAGTGCCTGTAAAAGTGCGTATTGTGTTGCGTATTGCGTATTGCGGTTTTTGCGGCACTTGGCACTTGGGCCTGTGGGCCTGTGTGCCTGTGGGCCTGTGGGCCAACGTTTGCAAACGTTGGCAAAAGGTGAACGTGGCCCATGGGGGGATCGAACCCACGACCTTCGCGTTATTAGCACGACGCTTTAACCAACTGAGCTAATGGGCCAGCGATGGGGGTTGAGACGTAGCGGAGGCAGCAGGAGGATTGCGATGCGATGCGATGCGATCGAGAGGGAGAGAGAGAGAGAGAGAGAGAGAGAGAGAGAGAGAGAGAGAGAGAGAGAGAAAGAGAGGGGGGTATCGGGCAGCGCAGACAGAGCGGCGACGTCTGCTGGTGCTCGTCCGGGTTGCCGACCCCTATTATCCGGCCGAAATAGCTCAGTTCGGAGAGCGTTACACTGAAGATCTAAATGTCCCCGGTTCAATCCCGGGTTTCGGCAGTCGTCTCTAACTTTTTGTGGTTGTGTGTTTCGATTTTGTCGCGGCGGGGTGCACCGTGACGGCTGTTGGGGCGTCGGCCACGTGTGTCACCAGCCCAGCTAGCTCAGTCGGTAGAGCATGGGACTTTTAATCCCAGGGTCGTGGGTTCAAGTCCCACGTTGGGCGGACGGACAATTCTTTTGGACGAGGTCCAGTGCGGCGGCCACATGTGACACACAAAACACATCACGAAAGACAGCGCAAAAACACGCACACTCACACAAAAAAAGGGTGCCGTGGACGTGCCGTGACCAGGATTCGAACCTGGGTTATCGCGGCCACAACGCGAGGTACTAACCACTATACGATCACGGCTGCCGGATGGCACACGCTCTCGCTCCTTACCGGTAGCGTGCTGACGCTGCCCGTTGGCTGCACCCACTCTCCGGAACGCGTCGTCAAGAGTGTCTGCAGCCCCTACCTCAGGGGTGGCGGGCTGTGCAGCCCGCTGCCGACAAACTGGCGCGACGACGGCCGTCTAGAGTCAGCGCACGCCGCCACTGCTGACTCGGTGCGCTCGACGCGATCGCCGTCCCCGACACCAGAACCTTTGCATTCGCCTCTGCTACACACTCTGTCCCCGTCGGTCGCAGTCGTGGCCGAGTGGTTAAGGCGACTGACTAGAAATCAGTTTCCCTCTGGGAGCGTAGGTTCGAGTCCTACCGACTGCGGAATTCAATTTTTGGCCCTCGCGCGTCCCGCCAAACACCCCGGCCACCGGCTACCGGCCCCGACACTGCCACCCTCGGCGCCCACTCCGCAGCTACCCAAAACCACAAGGGGGGTGTAGCTCAGACGGTAGAGCGCTCGCTTTGCATGCGAGAGGCACGGGGATCGATACCCCGCACCTCCTAGGGATGAAAATGCCCGGAAAGTTTCCGGAAAAATTGGAAAAAAACACTGTTTTTTTCTGTTTTTTTCTCTAGCCTCGGAAAAATTGGAAAGATTCATCCTGCAAAATAGGCAAAAAGCACGACTTTTCGCCTGGAAATAGGCAAAAAGCATATCTTCATCACTATGTGAAGACGCTTCTCAGTGCACTCATCCTATTTATACCCTTTCACATTTCCTTCTCGTGCGTTTTTTGTGATTCCTGTTGGTCATCTAGAGCTGCCAGTGGAATTAAAGACCTAATGAAATACGAAAGTAGTCGGTTTTATGTCCATATCCCACTACAGGACTTACAAACCAATTTTTCAAATTTTTCCGGTATTTTTCCGTTTTTTTCCTATTTTTCCGGTTTTTTTCGGACACTTTGAAAGTTTCCGGAAAATTTCCATCTCTAGCACCTCCACTCGTTTTTCGCTTTTGGAACCCAACACCGACGCCGTGTGGCGTCGACAGACCGCGCCACCGGATGGCCACCCTGCGGCCGCAACGCAACCGTCTCGCTGACCGCCGTGCCTTGTCGCTCCTTGCAGTTGGTGCTACATCGGGCGACTCTCATCGTGGCCCGGCTAGCTCAAAAGTCGGTAGAGCATGGGACTCTTAATCCCAGGGTCGTGGGTTCGAGCCCCACGTTGGGCGGCATGTCTTTTACCACCGCACGCCCACCCCCACCGCCCACCACGGAGCTCCGGCCTGCAGTGCGCACCAATGCCCGTTCCCCGCTGACGTCTTCAACCCATCCGATATGGTCTAGTGGCTAGGATACCTGGCTCTCACCCAGGAGGCTCGGGTTCGATTCCCGGTATCGGAACTCTTTTTCGCACCACCGCTCTTATTGCACCACGTGCATGCCACCCCTTGCTCGCCAACCCCCCCTCCGGCCGCCATCCGGAGGCCGGAGAGTCGCCTCTTCGTCTCCTTCCCGACACCATCACAAGACGAGGTGGCCGAGTGGTTAAGGCGTTGGACTGCTAATCCAATGGGCTCTGCGCGACGGGCACAATGAGTGCGAGGCTCGACCGCGTGTATGTGCCGCCGACGGAGGCTGTCCAGGACGCCGAGGTCGTCGCCGTGGCCTTCAGTGACCACTGCGCGCTGCGAGTGGGGCTTGCTGCTGCGGGCGCAGCCGGGCCTCGGCCACTTAGGACGCGGGCGGCGTGGCGGTTCGACTGCAGGATTCTGACGGACCCTGCGTACCTGCCGAGCCTGCAAGAGGAGTGGGCGCGGTGCGTGGCGGCGCGGGGCGACGCCGACGTCACTGAGTGGTGGCCGCAGCACGCCAAGCCAGCCATCCGCCGACACGCCGCTAAGTTTACCAGGGAGTGGAGAAGGGACTGCCGCAGTAAACTCTTGTTTCTGTACGAATTGCTCCAGGAATTAATCACCGCGTCGCCGCGCCCCGCCGGCTACGTCGAGCACATCAAGGAGACCAAGACCGAGATACTGATGGTGCACGCCGTCATGCTGGAGGGTGTCAAGGTACGCGCAGCCCTGGACGAAGTCGTCAGAGACGAGCCGGTGTCCGCGGTGCACGTGGGACGCGCCGCTAGGCGGGCTCGGCAGCAGGACATCAAGAACATCCAGGACGCCGACGGCCAGGTGCTCACAGACCCGGCGGACGTGCGGCAGCTCTTCTACACCCTTTACGAAGCCAAGTTCAAGGCGCCGGCCGAGGACGACGTGTTGGGGCCCGACTCGCCTATCCTCGCCGCCGCCACGAAGGTCCTGGACGACGCCGACAACGAGGCATTGTGCCGACCTTTTACCGTCGATGAAGTGTACGCCGCCGTCAAGAAGTGTCCGAGACGCAAATCACCGGGGGCGGACGGCCTTCAGGGTGAGTTCTACGTCGGGGCGTGGGGGGTCGTCGGCGAGGCTCTCACAGAGTTCCTGAACGCGGTGTGGGAGCGCCGCCGGGTGCCGCCGGCCATGTCGAGAGGTATCATCACTCTTATCCCAAAGAAGCCAAGACCCGTCGTCGCGAAGGACTTCCGGCCGATCACCCTGCTGGACGTGGACGTCAAGACCCTGGACAGGCTGATGACGGAGAGGCTGTCGACCTTCCAGGACCGCCTGCTGCACCCGAACCAAGTGCGGCCCGGGGGCAAGCGCTCCATGGCGCATGCACTCTGCGACCTTCGCGACGTACTAAGCGCGCTGGACGCGCTGCGGCTGCCCGGCGCCGTCCTCTCCATCGACTTTTCTAGTGCTTTCGACAGTGTGAGACATGACTTTTTGTTTGAAGTGCTGCGTCGGCGCGGCGTGGGCGCGCACTACGTCGACGTGCTCAGGTCGCTGTACGCTGGGGCCTCATCGCAGCTACGCGTCAACGGCGAGCTGACAGCGTCCTTCCCGGTCGGCAAGTCGGTGAGGCAGGGCTCGCCCGCGAGTATGCTCTACTTCTCCATCGTGCTGGCGCCGCTGATGATTGTGTTGGAGGAGCGCCTGCAGGGCCTGGCCCTGGCCAACAGCTGCATGCGCGTCTCAGCGTACGCGGACGACGCCTTCCTCGTCCTCCGCGACCACGACGAGGCCGCGGCCGTCATGGACGTGTTGCAGGACTACGGGGCCACTTCTGGGCTCCTAGCCAACCCGGAAAAGTGCGGCGTTCTGACAACAGGAGGCTGGCGTAGGGAAGCCCCCGTCGCCTTCCCCTACGTCGAGAAACTGAAGGTCCTCGGCATCACCTTCCATGCCAACATCAAGGCCACCATCAAGGACAACTGGGCGGCGGTGATAGCCAGCGTGCGTGGCGTACTCCGAGACCACTCTCCCCGCGGACTTGGACTCACACAGCGCGCAGAGTTTGTGAGTATATACGCCCTGTCCAGGATGTGGCACGTCGGCCAGGTGCTGCCCGTCCCCAAGGGAGCAGCCGCCGCCGTGGAGAAGGCCATCAGGACGTTCCTGTGGCGGGGCCAATTTTTCACCACCGCCATGGCTGTCACCTGCACGCCGCGGGCTCAGGGGGGCTTAGGCATCCCCGTCGGCGAGAAGAAGTGCGACGCTTTCTTCACGGGACGATGGCAGGGCGCGCTCGTAGACACGCCGGACAGCTTTGCCGGCGAGTGGCTCCAGGTGCTGCTCGGGGCCTTCCCACTCGGAGTGCTGCAGCAGCGAGTCTGGCCGGAAGCGTCCCACTTCATGGCCTTCAACACCTGCAGGACAAAGGCGGCCGCGGCGGAGCCCGAGGTAGATGCACGCTCCGCCATCCGCGCCATCTACAACGAGCTGGTTAACGCGGCGCCCGCTCCACTACCCAGGGTCGTCGCCAAGGCCCCCGACGTGCAGTGGCAGCGCGTCTGGGCGAACGTTCGCCACGAGGCCCTCCCGGAGGACGTCCAGGACTCCTGGTGGAAGGCTGTCCACGACCTGCCGGCGACGCGTCACCGCCTCAAGCGCATCGGCCGCTCCGAGTCCAGAGCCTGCCCGACGTGCGCCGCGCCGGACACACTAGCGCACCGCCTGGCGCGGTGCAGCGCGGTCCTGGACGCGTGGCGCTGGACCCGAGCCACGCTCACCAAGCTCCTGGGCAGCGCGGCCACGCCCCGGACGCTGCTGCAGCCCGACTTCGCGCCCGAAAACCCAGACCGGCACGCCACGGCCGCGTGGGTAGCAGGGCAGCACGTCCACCTGGTTGTCAGCGCGGCCAGCTCCACTCCAGCAGCCTTCGCGCTGCACATCATGAGGGCTAAGCGTAAGGCCCTGGCCCATCCCAGCTGCCCGCCGCCGCTGCAGCGGGGGCTGGCACAGTACGTCCAATAAGGGGACAACACACGCCGGGCTCGGCGCCTTTTATTTTTACCTTTTAATTTTTATTTTATCTATGCTATTTATTTATTTATTTATTCATTTTTTTTTTACTGTTATTTATTTATTAATCTTTCACTTTCTCCTCTGCTCTGGAGTCTACCACCCCCTAGCACGTTCATCGTCATCCTTGAACTGCGTTATTTTTCAAATCCATCTATTTTAAGTATTTTCTTTGTTATGTTGAGATATTTTGTTGTGCAATAAATTGTTGTTTTCAAAAAAAAAAAAAAAAAAGTGGCTAGGATACCTGGCTCTCACCCAGGAGGCTCGGGTTCGATTCCCGGTATCGGAACTCTTTTTCGCACCACCGCTCTTATTGCACCACGTGCATGCCACCCCTTGCTCGCCGACCCCCCCTCCGGCCGCCATCCGGAGGCCGGAGAGTCGCCTCTTCGTCTCCTTCCCGACACCATCACAAGACGAGGTGGCCGAGTGGTTAAGGCGTTGGACTGCTAATCCAATGGGCTCTGCCCGCGTGAGTTCGAATCTCATCCTCGTCGTACTCCCTTTTGCGTGATGCAGCCTCGCCTGTGGCGCACAGCGCTGTATCGTCCCCACTCGAACGCGAGCAAACACACCCGGCAGCCTCGCCGTCCACCTCGCACAAGGTCCCATGGTGTAATGGTTAGCACTCAGGACTCTGAATCCTGCGATCCGAGTTCAAATCTCGGTGGGACCTTCACTTATGCCACCGTCGGGGCAGACCACGTCCCTGTCCGACCCGTTCCGGCTGCGATGCGCATCTGTAGACCGCGAACGTTGCGCACTGCCGCCTCCATAGCTCAGTGGTTAGAGCACCAGTCTAGTAACTCGGGGTCTAGTAAACTGGGGGTCGAGAGTTCGATTCTTTCTGGAGGCGCGAGAACGTTTTGCGTCAATTGCTTCATTTAGGTCCCTGATCGTTCCGGTCCACATCCACAACGCTCCGGACCGTGTGCACGGCGGTCCGTTGGTCTAGGGGTATGATTCTCGCTTAGGGTGCGAGAGGTCCCGGGTTCAAATCCCGGACGGACCCTGATCATTTGTTTTTGCACTGGATCCTGGTCCGTGAACCCTGCCCAGAGACCTCGCTAGCAATTACGTTTGTCGGTTGCGTACGACGCGTCTCCTCTCCCTCTCTCTCCCGAACGTCTCGGTCACGTCCGCGCCGAGCAACCAGCCACTGGCCCGCGCAACGTCTCCACAGACAAGAGACAAGTGCGACACACGCGGCGGAACACACGTTACGGCACGTCTTTTTTCGACGGAATGGACAAAACGAGAGCCTCCCCGGCGGGGAATCGAACCCCGGTCTCCCGCGTGACAGGCGGGGATACTGACCACTAAGTGAGCACGGACACGCCCTGTGGGTCGACGGCAACACCGACGCCGGCTGCGCCGAGTCCCTCGAGGAGCTCTGCACCGTCACCGGCCTGCCGCTGCCCCGCGACGCCCGGACATTCTACACGAACGACCCGACGCGGACCAGCGACCGCTACGTCGTCGTGGACATGGTGCCCGAGTTTCTGTCCGTGCAAGCTGTGAGCGACGCCCTGACCGCCGCCCCCGGCATCTACATCGTGGAGGCCCATGAAGACCCCGTGGAAGCGCGCACCTACGAGTACATCATGAGCCAGGCTTGGGCCCCGGTGAGTCATAGAAACATCCGCTTTATTGTGTCTTGTGACTTAGACGAGCTGGGGTCCTTGCTTGCCCGCGGTCTTCATGTCGGCGGCCTGGTGTTTCGCGTGCGGAACGTCCTTCGCGGCAAGAAGGTGTGCGAGGATGCACACGCGCCCGGCGGCCCCGCGCCCCGCCGCGCGCCCCCCAAGGTGGACGCAGCCTCCCAGACGGATGTTGTGACGTCACGCGTGGAGCCGATTCGGACGCAGCCCGTCGGCCCCCTGCCGCCCCCCACCTCCAAGCGCGCCCTGTCGGTGAGCCCGGAGCTGTCGGCCCCCAAGAGGACCAAGCCCGACGCCACCTCTGTACCACCCGCCGGGCGGCCGGCCGGCCTCGGCCCCCGCGCCGCCCCGCACCCTGCGCGCCGCGCCAACATCCCGCCGCAGGTGAAGAAGTCCCCAGCCAAGCCCGCCCGCCCCACGCAGTGCTTCAAGTGCCAGCAGTGGGGTCACACCAGTCACCAGTGTAAGAACGAGGCGCGGTGTAGACTTTGTGCTGGCCCTCACCAGACTTCTAATTGTTTAACCAGGGACGCGAGGAAATGCGCCGTTTGTGACGGAGAGCACGCCGCGTCGTCACGGGGCTGCGCTGCGCGCCCCCGCCCCCCTCCTGCTCAGAAGCCCCAGCGAGCAGCCGACAAGTCCATCAGCGGTGCCAAGCCGCGCGGCCGAGGGGGCACAAGAAAGCTTTTTAAGCTGCCGAGGGGTAAACAACTCTGAATTCGGTGTACAAATTGCGTGAATTTGAATTGAATTTGTCTAAATTGAATTGAATTCGTTTTGAATTAGCTTTGAATTTTTTGAATAGATTGCAAAGTTTTTTTTTGAAATTATTGTGATCTTTTTGTGAATTTACTTGAATTCGTTTTAAAGTCGGGGATGCCCCAGAAAATACACGCACATCTGATCCAAATTATTCTCTCAATTACATGATTAAATAGGATTTTTAGTAAATTATTGTGAATGATATCTATTTATTCCAAATTATTGGAAATGAACTCGCAACTGCGCAAAATAATCACAATTATTTCAATTATTTTTTAAAACTTTTCAGAAACAAATTTTGCTCTGCAATTGAAAGGGTGGCGTGAAAACATGGAAAATTTTTGCGGCAGTAAACCTCCCGAAGGAGGTTGCGGTTCCCGCCAGGCACAGGGCTTTTACCCCCTGTGGCAGCCAACTGCTTCGGTGTTCCATGGGAACCGGCGCTTTGCTGACTGCGATCCTATCGCGCAATTCGACAGATTTGATCCCCGTACCACCATTGGCCTACCCCTAGAGGTACGAGCGGTGTCAAGAGCGTTAGACTTCCTGATCCCAGTTTCAGAGGCCTTACCTCAGAGGGGTACGCGGGATTCGAACCCACAACCCCGAGTGCCGACACGTAGCCAGAACAGGAAGCGACCCAACGCCCAGAGCCACCGAGCCAACGGCGGTGAGACGTGTTTAACTTCTATTTGACCTGCCATCCAGCTGCGGCCAAAGGGAATGTCAAGCGCGAAAAACACTTTCCCAAGTGGGAGTCGAACTTCGGACCACTAGGTTCGGTGTTGCGCGCTCTACCAACTGAGCCATGACGCCACGATGACTGTACAGTGCGACAGGTTCGAGTCGTATTTGCCCTGTCCTCCTGGCTGGAGGCTGCAGGATACGGCAAATACGACTCGAACCCGTCGCACTGTACAGTCATCGTGGCGTCATGGCTCAGTTGGTAGAGCGCGCAACACTGAACCGAGTGGTCCGAAGTTCGACTCCCACTTGGGAAAGTGTTTTTCGCGCTTGACATTCCCTTTGGCCGCAGCTGGATGGCAGGTCAAATAGAAGTTAAACACGTCTCACCGCCGTTGGCTCGGTGGCTCTGGGCGTTGGGTCGCTTCCTGTTCTGGCTACGTGTCGGCACTCGGGGTTGTGGGTTCGAATCCCGCGTACCCCTCTGAGGTAAGGCCTCTGAAACTGGGTTCAGGAAGTCTAACGCCCTTGACACCGCTCGTACCTCTAGGGGTAGGCCAATGGTGGTACGGGGATCAAATCTGTCGAATTGCGCGATAGGATCGCAGTCAGCAAAGCGCCGGTTCCCATGGAACACCGAAGCAGTTGGCTGCCACAGGGGGTAAAAGCCCTGTGCCTGGCGGGAACCGCAACCTCCTTCGGGAGGTTTACTGCCGCAAAAATTTTCCATGTTTTCACGCCACCCTTTCAATTGCAGAGCAAAATTTGTTTCTGAAAAGTTTTAAAAAATGATTGAAATAATTGTGATTATTTTGCATTATTGCAAGTTAATTTCCAATAATTTGGAATAAATCCAAATCATTCACAATAATTTACTAAAAATCCTATTTAATCATGTAATTGGGAGAATAATTTGGATCAGATGTGCGTGTATTTTCTGAGGTCATTCCTTAAATTCGCTTGAATTTGTTCTGAATTCGTTTTGAATTCGCGTGAATTCGTTTTGAATTCGCGTGAATTAGTTTTGAATTCGCGTGAATTAGTTTTGAATTCGCGTGAATTAGTTTGAATTAGTGTGAATTTTGAATTAGTGGTGTACATCAAAATCCGGAGTTATTTACCCCTCGTAAGCTGCTCACGGAACTGGTGAACTTTTTAAGTTGAGTCTCTAAACTTTTATTCTGCTCTTCTTCATATGTTCTGCTCCGTGACTGTTTCTTGCTCCCCAATTAATGCTTGGTTATGTGTTGCAGGGACCGCGATTTTTTCTCCACTTGTGTCGGGGCGCGTCCCTGCACACACGCCATGAGCATGGGGTAGCGCCGCGCGCTAAGGCCGCGGCTGATCGCCGCCGGGCCCTGGGCCGGGCCTGCGGGCGAAGAAGATGCAAGGAGTATCTCCAGCGCTTAGCTCGCGCTAAGTATCGCCGCCAAGAACTGGGCTTGGCCAGCGCGCGATCTGCATTTTAATATGGAGCAGCAAAGTCCCTCCATTTATTTATTACTTGCTTTCATGTATAGCTTCAATCTTTTATCTAACAATTCATATTGTTACAATTTTTATATTACCTCAACCCACAACTCCAATTTTATTTGTCAAATATTTATTTGCAAATGTTTGTATTATCTAAAACTCTGCGATTTTCATTACTATTTATTGGTACAATAAACCAGCATAAAACCGAGGACTTGCGTGACGGCCGTCTGCCAGCTCTCCGTCTGATGACACCAGTCATGCGGCCGGCAGGCAGACGGCACGTCGACATCGCGAGAGATGCCGCTAGCCCACTCGTGACGAACAACGCGTTGCAACCCGTCCGACCACCAACTCTCACTCGTGGCACTCGCGACACTAGATACGTGATGCATGCATACCGTTCCCTTCCACACTTGAGACATACCCGTCTCTCTCTCTCTCTCTCTGAGTGGGGCTTCATAGAGAGACTCAGAGGGAGAGAGGCGTCAACTCGCCGCGCGGCGAGAAGCGCCGTGGTTGGATAGTCCCAGCGTGAGCTCTGGGCAAGGCTCTGATTGGCCGACGCACTCACGTGGGATAAGCGCTTTCTGAGAAGGTGCGGGTAGCGAGTCGCAGCCTGCCGCTTCACACACTCTCGGACAGACCGGCCAGGCGACCTCGGCCGACCCTCGTCGCGCCCAGTGACAGGGGATTACCGAGGAGATTAGGCGTGTTAGCGGAGGGGTGGCTGCCTGTTCCGTTCGAAAAGTGTTCCGTTCAATACTTTTATGATATTATTTCAGAATCGTATTCGGCTTAAAAATGTAGTTCGATTGAGTCCAAACGGCATGTTCATACTCCAAGTTTTGGTCTGAACGTGTCCGAACGTTCAATTATTGCACGCTGGCACGTTCAGACTAAAAATTGGAGTAAGAACATGCCGTTTGGACTCAATCGAATTACTATTTTAAGCCGAATACGATTCTGAAATAATATCCTAAAAATATAGAACGGAACACTATGCAATCGGAACAGGCAGCACCCCTCCGCTAAGCCGCCTAATCCCCTCGGTAATCCCCTGTCACCGGATCCGCCGAGGGTCGGTTCGGGTCGTGCTCGAGGCCCGGCCGGCTAGATGCGATCCTGTCTGATTTCTGCACGTCCACTGCGTGACGTCACTCCAGCCAGCCAATCAGCGACCGGTAGCTCACGCTGGGACTATCCAACCACGGCGCTTCTCGCCGCGCGGCGAGTTGACGCCTCTCTCCCTCTGAGTCTCTCTAGGGCTTCATAGCCCTTTTTGAGGATCCTCAATAAATTCAATTCAATTCAATTCTCTCTCTCTCTCTCTCTCTCCCTCTCATATACCGTCCTCACAACACTGGTAACTATTCACCAGCCGTCACATGCGAAAAGAAAACGAGTGGAGGCTTCTTGCCTGGCTGTCGAGGTGAGCGGACGTGCCGGGAGCTCCCGGCCTGCACGCGTCCGCCACCGCCGCCTTTTGTTTGTTTTGCTGCCCTGCCGGCCGCCTAATCTTACCATCCGGCGTGGTTTTCTGACGACGTGCACCATGACCTACTTTGGATTAACACCGCAGGAGTCCTTTTTCGAGGACCTCCAGCTCGTCCTCCTGACCAGCGACGAGGGCTTCGTCAGAAAAGCCATCGCCATCATGTCAACAGCTGACTTTCCGCCGTTTTATCGCCACATCGTGAGTGAGCACGGGCTCGACCCGGACACCGACGCCGGAGCCGCCGAGTCTCTCGAGGCGTGCTGCGCCGCGGCCGGCCTGCCGCTGCCCCGCGACGCCACCAGCTTCTACACGTGCTACCCCACCCGGACCAGCGGCCGGTACGTCGTCGTGGACATGGTGCCGGAGTTCCTGACCATCCAGGATGTGAGCGACGCCCTGGCCGCCGCCCCCGGCATCAACATCATCGAGGCCGTCGAGGACCCCGTGGAAGCGCTCTCGTACGAGTACGTCATGAGCCAGGCCTGGACCCCGGTGAGTCATAGAAACATTCGCTTTGTTGTGTCTTGTGACTTAGACGAGCTGGGGTCCTTGCTTGCCCGGGGCCTCCATGTGGGCGGCCTGGTGTTCCGTGTGCGGAATGTCCTTCGCGGCAAGAAGGATTGTGAACTGTCACATGCGCCCCGCGGCCCCGCGCGCCGCCGTGCGCCCCCCAAGGCGGACGCTGCCTCGCAGACCGAGCCAGTGACGTCAGGCGCTGCACCGCTTCGGACGCAGCCCGCCGCCCCCCCGCCGCCCCCCACCTCCAAGCGCGCCCTGTCAGTGAGCCCGGAGCTGTCGGCCCCCAAGAGGCCTAAGCCCTCTGTTCCATCCGCCGGGCGGCCGGCCGGCCTCGGCCCCCGCGCCGCCCCGCACCCTGCACGCCGCGAGAAGCCCCCGCCGCAGAAGAAAAATCCTGCAAGAAAGTCGTCAGCCAAGCCCGCCCGCCCCACGCAGTGCTTCAAGTGCCAGCAGTGGGGACACACAAGCCACCGGTGTGAAAATGAAGTGCGGTGTCGACTTTGCTCAGGTGCTCATAGAACTTGTGATTGTTCATGTAGGGACGCGAGGAAATGTGCTGTTTGTCAAGGAGAGCACGCCGCGTCGTCGAGGGGCTGCGCTGCGCGCCCCCGCCCCCCTCCTGCTCAGAAGCCCCAGCGAGCAGCCGACAAGACCATCCGCGGACTCAAGCCGCACGGCCGAGGGGGAACAAGAAAGCTGTACAAGCTGCTCACGGACCTGATGAGTTTTTTAAGTTGAGTTACTAAACTTTCATTTCTACTCTCCAAATGCTTCTGTCCGTGACTGTTTTGCTCCTCATTAATGCCTGGTTGTTGTGTTGCAGGGACCGCGATTTTCTTACCCGCTGTGTCAGGGCGCGTCCCTGCACACACGCCATGTGCATGGGGTAGCGACGCGCGCTAAGCGTGCGGCTGTCCGCCGACCGGCCCTGGGCCAGTCCTGCGAGCGGAACGAGATGCAAGGGGTATCTCCAAAGCGCAACGCGCGCTGAGGATCGCCGCCGAAGATCTGGGCTAGGCCAGCGCGCGATCTTACTTTTCATATGGAGCAGCTATTTCCCTCTATTTTATTTATTACATTTTTGTATTTCTGTTAATTTCCTTCAACAATTTATATTGTTACAATTTTTATTATCTCAAATCCTTCAAAACTCTGTAATTTGGCAAACACTTCTTTGCAAATTGTTTTCTATATGACTTAAACTCTGCGATTTTCAATTATTTATTGGTACAATAAACCAGCATAAAACCGAGGACTGGATGGAAGAGGACGCTGCGGCACAGCGTGTGACTCAGCCTGTAGTTGTGCGTGTCGTGAGCCGACCCAGTCCAGTTGTCGTTCGTCTGTGGGCTACCCGTTCTGTGACGGCCCGGGCAACATCAGCCTCGAGACGCTGCGGCGTTGGCTCGCGACACCGTGGATGGGTGCAATGTGTGCGTGTGTTTGTGCCGCCCCACCCGCAAGGAGCGGGGCGAAGAAGAAAAATTGCAAGTGATACTCGTTGTGAGTCACCTCCACGGAAATCTTTAGTAAAAGGCGAAAGATTTGTACGTGCTGAAGATGACTCCGAGACTGGCTGTGGATGGGTGTGGCGGCGGCGTGTGTAGGAGGGCGGTGCCGTGAGCAGCCGCGCGAGCCGCAAATGGAAGAGCTGCGTTTCGTTGCGTGTCCGCCGGTCTGTCGGCTGTCGATGGGCAATGGGACCTGTCGGCGAGTGGGCCGTCTTACATAGAGTCGTTGGTGTGGCATTTGTACCGGGCCAGCGCGAACGCTAGCCCGACTGTCAAAAATTACACGCCCGAGGTATCTACATTTGAGATACTCGCAGAGGTCAACGGCATCGGAGTGCAATGACGCCGTCTCGCCCTGGGGGAACCGCCTTCGTGATCACGGTTGACCCCTGCGCCAGGTAAGTATGCCTGTTTGGCGCGCGGGCATGGTCGCCTGGCCCGGAGTGGTGTGTGGCTGCGGCGCGGGTGGTGGCCGACCGCGAAAAAGGGCGTGGGCGCCACCTCTCGGAGGCTTTCGCCGAATTGGTGATGGACAGTCGGCAGTCGGCAAAACAGAGAGACGCCCAACGTGGGGCTCGAACCCACGACCCTGGGATTAAGAGTCCCATGCTCTACCGACTGAGCTAGCCGGGCGGCGCTGCTCCGTTTCGCAGCGGCAGTGCCTTTGCCGGTCGCTGTGCTCATCGCCAAACAAGCAAAGAAAGAAAGAAATGCAAGAAATAAAATCAAAGACGCCCGATGTGGGACTTGAACCCACGACCCTGGGATTAAAAGTCCCATGCTCTACCGACTGAGCTAACCGGGCTTGCCGACAAGTGCCGCCACCTCCGTGTCTCGCATGCCAAGTACGAGACGGCCCCGACAAGACGACGCTCTGCCTGACTCGCCTAGCGCCTAGCGCGTCTCGCACCTCTCGCGCGTCTCGCACCCGCCACAACGGCCCATTAGCTCAGTTGGTTAGAGCGTCGTGCTAATAACGCGAAGGTCGTGGGTTCGATCCCCCCATGGGCCATCTTTTGACCCCCACGCCCATGGCCAGGCCACAAAAATTGACACGCGCCAACGCGCCCACGCCACGACAGCCAACAGCCCAACAGCCAGCCAGACTCTATACATTCACAGAGATATGGCACTTCGGTGGCACTTCCCGATGCCGACGACCGCCCCCACCATCAACCTTCGATAGCTCAGTTGGTAGAGCGGTGGACTGTAGAAGCGTCGATGACAGGTATCCATAGGTCGCTGGTTCAAATCCGGCTCGAAGGACGCGCTCTTATTTTTCTTTTTGCCACGGGCCCAGGGAAAACGTAAAAAGATGGCACTTTCCGGTACCGGGAATCGAACCCGGGCCACCTGGGTGAAAGCCAGGTATCCTAGCCACTAGACCATACCGGATGCACGGTGGATAACAGCGCTCCACGGTGCGGGTGGCCGTCGCGCACCGTGCACCACGAGTAGGGTAACAGCAGGCCCCTGGCGGGTGCACGCACACCGGCCCTGAGCCGTCTCCCACCACATCGTCAGGATGGCCGAGCGGTCTAAGGCGCCAGACTCAAGGGCACCCCTCCTCCCTTGCCCGGTCGAACACGGGTCGAGTGTTCTGGTCCTCGTCTGAGGGCGTGGGTTCAAATCCCACTTCTGACAATATTTTTCTTCCTCTTTGTTCTTACTGTCTGTTCTCGTTGTGGACAGTGTGCTCGTTTACATTTTAAACAAACAAACAAACAAACAAACAAACAAACAAACAAACAAACAAACAAACAAACAAAATTGTAAACGATGCTCAGCATCACCTACCCCTGGAGGGACTCGAACCCTCAATCCCCGGTTTAGGAGACCGATGCCTTATCCATTAGGCCACAGGGGCTGTGTTGTCGACGCGCGGTGACCTACCTGGCCCATTGTCCGTCGAGCGCCAGCAGCGACAATCTCAAAACGAGACGCTGCCCTCAGGGAGATTCGAACTCCCGACCCCCGGTTTATATCTCATTTATTATATAATTGTTTGTAGATTACATTTGTTTTGAAAAATATTAAATGTTGCTTGAAGCAAATTACATCAATTGATAAGCCGGAGGCTTTTGAATAAAAAGAAATTTTACAATCATTTTGTAAAATATAAAATGCAACTGAGTTGCTTAGTTAAACAATCTAAAATATACAGTAAATATATAAAATATGAAATAAAGAGAACAATAAGGTTAATGTAATAAAAAACGGACGCTGCTTGAGTGGATGGGGCGCGACGCAGCCCCGCCCCTGATCTTAAGCGAATTCTTGGTTGAGGATGAAGTCGGTGTTAGTTCCTCTCTCGCTGGGGCGGGACCTGAGCACATAAATACAAACGATTAGTACGTGAATAAAGAAGAAATCCTTAACATAAGTTGAATACAGCAGCTTTGTTTTTTAAATGAAGTAAATAAATAAATTTGCATAGGAAACAAAAGTAATTGCAAAAGCTTGTAGACAAGGAGCTTTGCGTTAAGCACGTGAGAGTGAAGGTAAGTACAGGAGCATATCGCAAAGTACGGATGGTAAGTATTGAAAATTTTAAAAATGTGAAATTAGATCTTGCAGTGTACTCTTGATGGACTTTTATTCTTCTTTTCTTCAACAGATGTGGGGGTCCGGGTTCTGGCACTAGGAGGACGCCTGCAGCAAGCTGCAAGACCCCCGTCGTCGCCGCCCCCGCGTCTCCCCGCCGGCTGGGGCGCCCAGCTGGTCAGCAGTAGCAGTGGCCCCCCGCAACGCCGCAACGCCGGGGAACTTACTACCGCCGTGTGGCGCCTGCTGCCCTTCAGCACTTGACTCCCCTTCCCGTGCAGTCTTCTTAAGGGTCAGCGAAGGCGCCACAGGGAAACTGCCAGCTGGGCGCCATGAGTCTCCATGGACTAGCCGTCAAAATCAAGAGTCTGCAAACAAGTCTACGTCCTTGCTGTACTGCCTGTGGCCAGTCATGTGTTCGACGTACAGGTCCCTTGACCATCTAATAACATCGCTTACAATTCTTCTTTTAAGGTTCTTACGTTCCGATGGGCGGATGCGAAGGAGATCAAGAGCTTGTTCATTTTTCGGATCCCAGGATCCGAGCGAACCAACGACAATGGCATCACACGTCGCCGTGTAGCCAGCAGAGCGAAGTTCTTCACAAATGGGTTCGTACTTTTGGCATTTTTCTTCTCTTTTTTCTGATGAGCGCGATTGATCGGCTTTCAAACGGACAGGCGATGTCAATAATGGCTGCTTCCTTTTTTCTTTCATCCAGGACGACGAGATCAGGTAGGAGGCGGCTTGAGCTACCGGGAACTGCCTTCTCGATGCGCACGAGCTTCTTGGTGTTGGTGTCCATGATGTCTACTAGGTTCTTGATCACGCTGCTGTGTCGGTTACGCCAAGTTCTGGGGTGGTGAGTATTCTTGTTTCCAAGACAGTTGTTAAGCACATGGAGCGTGGTTTCAAGCTCACCACCACACCGCCTGCAGGCCCGGTTGCGGTCAGGGATGCGGAGGCAAGCATTCAGAGGAAGTACACCCAGTCTCGCCCGAAAGACAAAACGCCAATCACAGAAACGAGTATGGTCACCGTTAAAGATAAAGTGGTTTGAGTTTGGGTCTTTTGACACACATTCCATAACTCTTCCTTGATCAGGTTTGGCTATAAGGTTTAACAAGTGTTTATGTTGCAGGCCCTGGCGGATGCGGCGGTAGAGCTGGTCCCTTGAACTAGCGTCAACAATGAAGATGTTGGGAGTCTTCCCAGGCACTGGGATGTGGACAGAGAAGCGCTGAAGGTCGTCACTCCACCCCCAGTTAAATCCTGGAATTTTTGAGCAGATGCGCCGAGCTGCATTTCTTGCGGCGCTCCAAATCGTTGCAAAGGAGTTAGAGCTAGAGTCTAGAGTTTCCCCTGAGAGGTAGGCCGCCAGGCCGTCATTGTTAGTATTCCTCATTACTCTGGAGGCAGCACGCTTAAGGCTGGCCTTTGCAATTTCGCGTACAACGACATCAGGGCTTGTAAGGACCTTAAAAGCTTTGTTTACGGCACCCACATCAGCTAGCTCAGATAGTGGCATGATGTTTGCCCCACCTTTCTGTGTAGGGAGAAAGATGATTTCGTTGGAAGCACGGGCAGGTAAATGGAGAGCCTTCTTAACTATTCTTTTGATTTCCTGATCAAGTTTGGTAAAACAAGTCTTCTGGATCCGAGATGTTTGCAGAGCAAATGTAGCCTGAGGGAGGATAAAGGTCCGAATCGCGTCGAGTTTCTGCCAGTCTGTAAGAAGAGAACACTCAACACAGTGGAGGTCCTTAAGCATCTGTTCAATGGTCGACTCTGGGGTTTGGTTTACGTATAGGCCTGTCGGTACACCGAGATGTTGATATGCCTCTTCTTGCCTTAAAGATGGAATTGGCTGGCCTTGTACAGTGGTGTGGACAGTCTGAGACCTCCTCTTGCTTACAGACAGTGTCGCGCATTTTTTAGCATTAAATTGCAGTCCAACCCATGAGGCTACTTCCCCGGCGACATTAAGCATTTGTTGGGCTGCTTCACTGCTATTACTAAGAATGACGATGTCGTCAGCAAAGGCGAGACAGGAGAGGGTTCTGCCGAAAAGCTGGAAACCATGGAGTGGAGAGATAGCCTGAATACTACGTAGCAACACTTCGATAAAAAGATTGAAGATGATTGGGCTCAAAGGGTCCCCTTGTTTGACGCCAGACGCCATTGGGACTGGCTTTGTTTCACCAGAAGCAGTTATGATGGTGGTTGTGCTACCCGAGTAGGCTTCTTCAACAATGTCGATGAAGTGACTGTGCACGCCGTGCTGCCGAAGTAGTTTGAAGATCGCAGAGTGGGGGACCGAGCCAAATGCATTTTTGAGGTCAAGCCATGAGACACATAATTCAGCGCCAGATTCCCTTGCGAAGTCAAGACATTGTTGAAGAAGAAAATTGTGTTCAAGGCAGCCCTCGGCTGGTACAAAACCTTTTTGTATTGAGGAGAGAGCTCCAGTTCGAAGACCCCAGGCAGAGAGGCGGTCAGCGAGAACAGATGTGTAGAGTTTATATAGACAAGATGAAAGTGCTATAGGCCGCCAATTGCTTAGGTCAGAGGCGTCTCCCTTCTTGTAGATAAGAATGGTCTTGGCCTTCTTCCATGAGGCGGGAATTCTCTTGTACTGCATACATAGCCTAAAAACTTCAGATAGTATGTGGCAGCCTGCGTCCTTCCGTTTCAGGGAAGCGTAGGGAACGCCGTCAAGCCCAGGAGCTGTGTTGGCGCAGCGGCGCAGCCTCTCTGCAATGACTTCAGGTGAAAAATGTGAAACAAGACCTGGATCTTCTGCTTGCGTGGCAGGCAGCACTACGGCTTCAGGAGGGTCATCAAGCTGAGGAAGCCGAGCAGAAAACACCTGCTCGAAGAAGGACTCGACCTCGTCGGTGGGTAAGCTGCACAGTGGTGAACCTTCGTCCCGGACCTCACGCATAGCCTTCTTTTTGTTGACTTTGTACAGGAATTGCAGACGACGAGCGGCGTTTGGTTGTCGACGACTGCGGCCCCGCCCCCGCCCCTGCGCCCTGGAACCCCGGTTGGTGTTGGGTGGTGTCAGGTCAACCGTCAGTTCCTCGACTGCCTGTTCAATAGCGGGCCAGTCTTGTGCCTCCTGCAGCTTACGAATCCAGCGCCTTTGGAAAGCGTTGGCCCGATGTGCTTGTGGTGAGTTAGAGCGTGCAGACAGGATACAGGCAAACAGGTCCTTTAGGCTGGCTGGCTTACGGCTAGGATCAGGCGTGTACCTTACCGGGGCAGAGGGCGAGGCTGGTGATGTAGCAGCTGAGACGGTGAAGTCAGCGACCAGAGGCGGGGTGAAGGTACGCCATGGTCGTTGGTCCGGAGAGCCTCTTGAGACAGCCGGAAGTAGAAGGCCTGGCTCTAGTGCGGACGGCCCCGAGGCAGAGGTAGTTCCTGTAAGGTGAGAGGAAGGCAGTAGGCTGGCCTTGACATCTGGGCTGGTAGTAGAAACAGGAGCTACTTGCCTGGGGGCAGCATCCGCGCTGTGTAACATGGCCATACCCGGGGTAGCTAGGGCAGCGGCTCCGCCCGAAGGCATCGTTGCCGGGGCCCTTACCCCGAGAGCCCTTGCGACCGCACCCGGGTCGTGGCAAGCCAACGGGTCCCAGGGCGACGACGGCGTGCTGCAGCTGGTGAGGGCTGCGATCTCTGCAGCAGCCTCCTCCCATGGACGCCCACTCGGCTGCGTCGCTCTGCAGACTGCGGCAGCTGCAACAATCTGTGGTGGTGAGTTCGGAAGCGGAAAGCGACGCACTGGAGTGCGCCAGAGGGCAGGCGGGGTGCGCCTGCGGCAAGTCTGCCCAGCGCGAAGGAGCCGCGTGCCAACGGCAGCAGTGGAGGCCGGTGTGCGCAGCAATGGCCCCTTGGGGGGCGATGGTGAAGAGGGTGGCACCGGAGTGGGAGACGGGGCCTGCGCCTGCAGGCCGGGAGTAGGCAGCCCGCAAGACACGACAGGCACTGGCACCTCTGTAGCTGGGCTCCGTGATGGCGGCGGCCCGGGCGCCTGCAGACTGGCATCTGGCAACCCGCATGACACGGCCGGCACGGGCGGACCCGCGGCCGGGCTGGGTGGTGGCGACGGCGAGGGCGCCTGCAGACTGGCGGCCGGCAATCCGCACGGCACGGGAGGCTGGTGGGCGGCCTCCTCACCCGGCGCAGCACTGGCAACATCGGCGAGCGATGGTGCTCTAACCACTGAGCTATGGAGGCCGTGCTGCGTTCACACCGCGGCATGCAGCGTGACATCGCACTCGTGACGGGTCCCGGGATCGAAGCGGTGGAGCCCGAAGGTGGCATAAGGTAAGGTCCCACCGAGATTTGAACTCGGATCGCAGGATTCAGAGTCCTGAGTGCTAACCATTACACCATGGGACCTTGTGCGAGGTGACTGGTGGAACGGCAGGGTGTGTCTGCCCGCGGTCGATGGACGGGATAACGGTGGGCGCGTACGGGAGGAGAGGGCTCGCCACGCAAACCAAAAATGTGGACGACGAGGATGAGATTCGAACTCACGCGGGCAGAGCCCATTGGATTAGCAGTCCAACGCCTTAACCACTCGGCCACCTCGTCACATGCTGGCTGGGGGAGGGATCGCCAGCACTAGAAGTGCAAGAGACCGAGACGTCACACTGGTTTCCGGTCATTAGGTCCGAGCGGTCGGCGAGGAGCGGTGGCGTGCCGCATAACTGAGAGGTCACGGTAATAAAACAAAACAGAATTCCGATACCGGGAATCGAACCCGAGCCTCCTGGGTGAGAGCCAGGTATCCTAGCCACTAGACCATATCGGATGGCTTGCGGGTGAGGCAAGGCAGCTGGCAGAGATGCGGACCGCGGACAGAGTGAGTTACGGAGTGGTGGAGGAGGGCGTGCCGTGGCAAAAGAGATGACGCCCAACGTGGGGCTCGAACCCACGACCCTGGGATTAAGAGTCCCATGCTCTACCGACTGAGCTAGCCGGGCCACGTCGAGGGCGCGGCGATCAAGCGCCAAGGGCAAGGAGCGGCTGAGTCGGGCGAGCAGTGCGAGGATTGCGTTGTCCGCGAAAGACGGCCGGTCGGTGGCGCTGTCTGTCGACGGCGCAGAGCGTCGGTGCCAAGGGGAATGGCAAAAAATGGAGGTGCGGGGTATCGATCCCCGTGCCTCTCGCATGCAAAGCGAGCGCTCTACCGTCTGAGCTACACCCCCGTGTGCTAGGTGGCTCGGTCAGTGGGTACCGACGGTAGAGGAGGAACGCGCGAGGGAAAAAAAGTATTCCGCAGTCGGTAGGACTCGAACCTACGCTCCCAGAGGGAAACTGATTTCTAGTCAGTCGCCTTAACCACTCGGCCACGACTGCAACCGATGGGGACGTTCGTCGCAGAGGCGAAAGCATAGGTTCCGGTGTCGTGGTCGTGGCCGATGGCGATCGCGTCGAGCGCGCCGAGTCAGCATTGTCGGCGGCCATCGTCGTCTCTGCCGTTTGTCGGCCGAATGCTGAGTGCTGCCCGCCATCCCTCTGGTTGGGGCTGCAGACAGCCTCGTTGATGTGGATGCGGGCCGTTTGGTGCGTGCGGCGGCGCGTGGGTGCAGGCAGCGGCAGCGACTTGGGCAGCGGCAGCCTCAGTCAGCAGGGTGCCGAGGAGCGCGGACGTCGTGCGCCGTCAAACAGCCGTGATCGTATAGTTGGCTGAGCAATCTAATTTAATTTAAATTTAAACTTAATCTAATTTAATCTAATTAGCGAAGCCACACTGACTGGCGTGCCGTACTGATCCGAACGGCAAGCTTTCCTGGAGTTGACACTACACTGCCGCCAACCTCAACGAAATGAAACTAAATTTTGACTTATTGAATTTAGACTGTATTTGAAGTTCATTTATATTATTTTTGATTATTCTTTACAAATTAAACAAGTCGTGTTGAATTTAAGCAGTCAATTTAAACTTATTCGATCGAATCATGATCTCGTGTTTTGTCGTTGTAATGTTGGTTACGTATGTAATTTGAGTTAACGTACGCGGGCAAACGCTAATGGATGCCGGCTGCTGTGAACTGATTTGGAAGGTTAGAAATTGGAATTAGAAAGAAAAAAGAATTAATTGTAAAAGAATCTGAGTAAATATGACGCGTCGGTGTTTTGTGTGTCGGAAGGAAAAAGGACAGGTTAATCATTTATTCTCGTAAGTGTACTGATGAATGAGTAAATTGTTTTGGTTAGTTTAATCGCTGGATTGAAAATTTGTTATGTGACGTTTTATAATTTGGTGTAGGTTACCGAAACAGCCGGGGACGAGAAAGAAGTGGATAGAATGGATATGTATTAATCTTAATATTCATGAAGCGGCTATAGCGTCCCATGACCTTTTTTGTTCAGACCATTTTAATTCTGGTAACATAATGAAGATAAGATTGAAACTTGGTTCTGTGCCCGAACTGTTTGTCGAACCAAACATTAATATTGTACGTGATTGTATTGGTGGATTGGTGATTATGTATTTATTCTATATTTGTAATTGTTTAAATTTAAAACCATCAGTTTCTAATGTGGCTAAGGCAGAGTATCGTTCTGTTTTGGATCAACCAAATGGAAATGCTGTTGTGATTGATGTAGGATGTAATGACATGGGTGGACTTTTACTATCGACCTCCTTGTTGTTTTAGAGGCTTGTTTGGGGTTAGTTATTTGGGTTGTTCCTGAAGTATGTGCGGCCCATGGTGCTAGGTGCAAAGAATCGGGCCCAGGATGGATTTGTTTGGCGCTGCAACAAGTGTCAAAGTATGCGAAGTGTAGGCGTCTGTTCATGGTTTGCTGAGTCCAAAATGCCCCTGCGTGAAATCATACTAATTATTTATATGTGGGTTTATAAGTTCTTCCAAGATCACATCATGCGGGATGTGGATATATCCAAGAAGACTGTTGTGGACTGGTTTAGTTTTTGCAGAGAGGTGTGTGTTAAAATTATGATCAGGCAACATGAGGCCGCATAGGTGGGCCTGAGAAGACTGTCGAGATTGATGAATCATTGTTTAATAAGAGAAAGCATAATAAGGGGAAGAAGAGTGTATGCCAGCAGTGGGTTTTTAGTGGTGCTGAGCAGGGCTCAAGGGTCATTCTCTGTCAGATCACCACAAGGTCCAAAATGATGGTTTTCGGATTGAGTTGGAAGTGGTTAAGTATCATTTGGGACCACCCCAAGGACCCATATGTCAAAGGAAATTTTTTTAAAAATTTTGGTTTGGGAGTTATAGGAGGTCAAAGTTTGGTGTTCGACCAATCCGTCTCAAGTTATGAATGATACCTAATATCCTATATGAAACACAATACCAACTCTAGTCATGGTGTTTTACATTCAGTTTTTTATACTGATTCAAATGATCCATGGTTGGATTGGATCGTGAAAAATTTTTCTTGGCTCTATTTAGTAAAATCCCGTTAAAATGTTGTATAATTTCACTGTTTCAACTCTAGCAGAAATACGTCATACGTACAAAAATTCCAAACCATGCTTTTTTTAAAAGCTAATGATGGGTCGAACATCCACACCAAGTGACATGTTGGCCCCGGAGAATTTAGTCCCTTCGCCTTAGACTTTAAGGTTTGGAACTACTATGAAAAGACCGTAAAGAGTGACAATTAACTTCACTTGGTCTATATCTTACTAAAATCAGTAAAGTGACACATCTCCTAAATATTTAACTATTTTTCAACACATTAGTCATAAAATGATATTATGAATGAAATTAAAAGCATTTTATACAGACCTAAATTAACAGTGATGTCCCCAAACCTACCAAAGCAAGTGTCCAAGCAATATATCATAGCAATAAGAAAAGCTTCCCAAGAAAGGAGAGCTTGCTACTAACCTCCAGATTAAAACAACAGGTTGACAGATTTTCCTCTATCTTAATAGTCATCAGTCTTTATTCGATCCCTTCACATTTTAGCCGTTTTCCAAAAAGTAATAAGAGGTAATCACGGCTCGGGGACATGGAAAATTAACAATGTCAGAGAAATATGTACACGGGACAGGGACAATAATAAATGCATCCGTGATAAATGCATGTTTACAACAGCCTATAGCAGCAGAAAACAAAAGTCACAGCCCTCGCACCTATACGATGAAGCTAGCGCTTTTTCTTCTCGTCCTGTCTCTCTCGCACTTATGGGCTACATCATATTGGTGCGAGGGCTGTGACTTTTGTTTTCTGCTGCTATAGGCTGTTGTAAACATGCATTTATTATTGTCTCTGTCCCGTGTACATATTTCTCTGACATTGTTAATTTTCCATGTCCCCGAGCCGTGATTACCTCTTATTACTTTTTGGAAAACGGCTAAAATGTGAAGGGATCGAATAAAGACTGATGACTATTAAGATAGAGGAAAATCTGTCAACCTGTTGTTTTAATCTGGAGGTTAGTAGCAAGCTCTCCTTTCTTGGGAAGCTTTTCTTATTGCTATGATATATTGCTTGGACACTTGCTTTGGTAGGTTTGGGGACATCACTGTTAATTTAGGTCTGAATAAAATGCTTTTAATTTCATTCATAATATCATTTTATGACTAATGTGTTGAAAAATAGTTAAATATTTAGGAGATGTGTCACTTTACTGATTTTAGTAAGATATAGACCAAGTGAAGTTAATTGTCACTCTTTACGGTCTTTTCATAGTAGTTCCAAACCTTAAAGTCTAAGGCGAAGGGACTAAATTCTCCGGGGCCAACATGTCACTTGGTGTGGATGTTCGACCCATCATTAGCTTTTAAAAAAAGCATGGTTTGGAATTTTTGTACGTATGACGTATTTCTGCTAGAGTTGAAACAGTGAAATTATACAACATTTTAACGGGATTTTACTAAATAGAGCCAAGAAAAATTTTTCACGATCCAATCCAACCATGGATCATTTGAATCAGTATAAAAAACTGAATGTAAAACACCATGACTAGAGTTGGTATTGTGTTTCATATAGGATATTAGGTATCATTCATAAACTTGAGACGGATTGGTCGAACACCAAACTTTGACCTCCTATAACTCCCAAACCATAATTTTTAAAAAAATTTCCTTTGACATATGGGTCCTTGGGGTGGTCCCAAATGATACTTAACCACTTCCAACTCAATCTGAAAACCATCATTTTGGACCTTGTGGTCGACCTAAAGTTATGTTAGGTTTGGTTTGCTTAATTGTGCGTAGGCTGGTTTCCCTGGTCAACTTTAAACAAGGAGGCCTATATAGTAGAATTTAGCCGGACGCTAACAGCAGAGGTGTGACTGAATTGCAACTCGTTTTCGTTTGAAATAAAGAATTTGTTATGAGTTAATTATGTTAAATTAAAATTGTGCGATTACAGCGCGTTCCGCCGGCAAGGCCACCAATTCCCTGTTGTTTTTTTATTATTATTCCAGTTAACTGTTCTCTTTACCTGAGGTCCAAAATAAGAATTTTTAGAATATCACTGATTGTAAAATTTAAACAGAAATGTTGAAAGTTTTAGGACACAATCCGAGATCAGGACCGGAAATTAAAAAGCTGGGAGCTCTCTAATGATTTTATTATCCGGTTTTGTTTCGGATTTTGTGTTGAAACTTTCAAGATTCTCGTTTACATTTTTGTAAATATTTTGTAACGAATCAGAACCGGAAGACGAAAAGTTGGATGTTTTCTAATAACTTATTGTGTCGTGAAGAATAGCCCGTAGGGCCGGAGCTCAGCCCCAAAACTCCGATTTTTACTAGTGGTTAGTACCTCGCGTTGTGGCCGCGATAACCCAGGTTCGAATCCTGGTCACGGCACGTCTCTTTTGTCGTCCGTTTCGTTTTGGTGACCGTGGACTGAGTCAGGAGTCGAGAGGAGACAAAAGGCAAAAGCAGCGACAAAAGTCGACGCGACTGCCGAAACCCGGGATTGAACCGGGGACATTTAGATCTTCAGTCTAACGCTCTCCCAACTGAGCTATTTCGGCCGGATGATGGTAGCTCGCATCTCGGACGACCATGAGCAGACGTCGCCGCTCTGGCCGCGCTCCCCGATACCCCCCTCTCTTTCTCTCTCCCCAATCCTCCTGATCGCTCCGCTCCGTCCCAACCACCATCGCTGGCCCATTAGCTCAGTTGGTTAGAGCGTCGTGCTAATAACGCGAAGGTCGTGGGTTCGATCCCCCCATGGGCCACGTTCACCTTTTGCCAACGTTGGCCCACAGGCCCACAGGCCCACAGGCCCAAGTGCCAAGTGCCGCAAAAACCGCAATATACGCAATACGCAACACAATACGCACTTTCACAGGCACTTTGCAGGCACGACCGACGCTGCACGACCCACGGGCCGAACGCTGGCCCTGCTGCTGCGCCTCGGCTGCCCGCTATGACCACCACGCATCGCATGCCACGCCACGGGCCCACACCTCTACACATGATCCTTCGATAGCTCAGTTGGTAGAGCGGTGGACTGTAGGTGGTTGGCGAGTCACTCGCCGTGCGGGCATCCATAGGTCGCTGGTTCAAATCCGGCTCGAAGGAGGCGCTCTTTTTTTCGACCGCCTCGCATTCGTCGTCGCCGTCGGCCGTCGCCGACACTTCCGACCTGACTGCGGCCCGC
Organism: Frankliniella fusca; assembly: GCA_029379305.1. Taxonomy (NCBI): domain Eukaryota; kingdom Metazoa; phylum Arthropoda; class Insecta; order Thysanoptera; family Thripidae; genus Frankliniella; species Frankliniella fusca. The sequence goes on along the minus strand of JAHWGI010000071.1, from coordinate 16,891 downwards.
TGCTCGCAAAATGAAAAAGAGTCTTTCCGATACCGGGAATCGAACCCGGGCCTCCTGGGTGAAAGCCAGAAATCCTAACCACTAGACCATATCGGATGGCCATGACGGACCGGCGCACGGGACAGTACGGGTTCGACCACGGGATGTGACGCGACGACACCAAAAGGTATGCCCCCAGGGAGATTCGAACTCCCGACCCCCGGTTTACAAGACCGGTGCTCTAACCACTGAGCCATGGGGGCCGTGTTGTACGACGTGCTGAGTGGAAATTGTGCTGGAGGCCCGGGCAAAAGGACCGGCCCGACGTCGGGAAGGGAGGGCCGGACAGGCGGGACAAAAGGTGTGCCCCGGGTGAGGATCGAACTCACGGCCTTCAGATTATGAGACTGACGCGCTGCCTACTGCGCTACCGAGGCGCCGACAGAACGGTTACTCCCAGTGGGCATGGTGATTGCGGCCCACGCCCCGGCACCAGCAGGCTAGCGCCAGCGATCGTAACACCGAGTGGGTGACGCCGGCAGGGGGCAAAAACATTAGTGGCCACTGACCCCGACGTGATTTGAACACGCAACCTTCTGATCTGGAGTCAGACGCGCTACCGTTGCGCCACGGAGTCCACTCTAGGCAGCGCCCCCTTGCCGTGCACTCATCCTCTCCGCCAGGCGTCGGCCGGACGGCTACACGCGGTCACCGAGCTGCACAGGATCAGCAAAAGAGAGATATGATTCCGCCCGGGATCGAACCGGGGACCTTCTGCGTGTGAAGCAGACGTGATAACCGCTACACCACGGAATCGCACGAGGGTGATGCTGCCAGATTTCGCCTAGCACGCCCTCTGCCCACGACGGCGCCGGCAACAGTGACCTACGACCTGTCCCCGGCACATGAGAGGTCGTGGATCCTCCCGGACCCATCAAGAGGCCGACAGAGCGACAGTGGTGTAGTGGTTAGCATAGTTGCCTTCCAAGCAGTTGATCCGGGTTCGATTCCCGGCTGTCGCAGCGCACCCTTTTGCTTGTTTGTTTGTTCGTTCGTTCGTTCGTTCGTTCGTTCGTTCGTTCGTTCGTTCGTTCGTTCGTTCGTTCGTTTGTTGTGCCAAGGGCTGGCATGCAATGTAGTGCGGCGACCTGCTGGTCCGTGACCGTCGTCCTACACAACGAGCTTGTGACGTAGATTCATGAAGCGCAGCCGACAGCGAGGCCACCATCCCGATTCCGTGGTGTAGCGGTTATCACATCTGCCTAACACGCAGAAGGTCCCCAGTTCGATCCTGGGCGGAATCACTTTTGCTAAGACGCGTCCGCCGCCCACTAACGGCGCCGATGGCAGCACGCCAAATGGATTTGGGGAGCGCACGTCGCGTCGTCATCGGGTAGCGTGGCCGAGCGGTCTAAGGCGCTGGTTTAAGGCACCAGTCTCCTCGGAGGCGTGGGTTCGAATCCCACCGCTGCCAGGATTTTGCTGTTTCTGCAAAATGTATGAGCACTGTAAACGGCAGAATGACGGACGTCATCCGAAAACGGAGAACGCACGTCATAATTGGGTTTTTGTGGAATATTTCCGAAACACGCTTTCCATTTTCATTCCCGATGGAACCATCGGATTCCTTGTAAAATTCCGGTTTGAACGAGCATGCATGTCATAGGGTTCTGAGCTACAGTGACAGATTTACAAGAATGCCTAAAGGAATAATGTACTTGCGCGAGTTAGCAAACTATGGGTCGGAACCCTATCATATGTATGCTCGTTTGAATCGCAATTCGACAAGAAATCCGATGGTTTCATCGAAAATAAAATTGAATAGCGCGTTTAGAAAATATTCCACAAAAACTAAATATGGACGTCCGCCGTTCCCCAGTTTACAGTGAGGGCCTCAAAAGAGGGGTGGCCT
>JAHWGI010000071.1:0-5000 GCA_029379305.1 Frankliniella fusca | reverse complement strand
CTTCGATAGCTCAGTTGGTAGAGCGGTGGACTGTAGGTGGTTGGCGAGTCACTCGCCGTGCGGGCATCCATAGGTCGCTGGTTCAAATCCGGCTCGAAGGAGGCGCTCTTTTTTTCGACCGCCTCGCATTCGTCGTCGCCGTCGGCCGTCGCCGACACTTCCGACCTGACTGCGGCCCGCTGCTCGCAAAATGAAAAAGAGTCTTTCCGATACCGGGAATCGAACCCGGGCCTCCTGGGTGAAAGCCAGAAATCCTAACCACTAGACCATATCGGATGGCCATGACGGACCGGCGCACGGGACAGTACGGGTTCGACCACGGGATGTGACGCGACGACACCAAAAGGTATGCCCCCAGGGAGATTCGAACTCCCGACCCCCGGTTTACAAGACCGGTGCTCTAACCACTGAGCCATGGGGGCCGTGTTGTACGACGTGCTGAGTGGAAATTGTGCTGGAGGCCCGGGCAAAAGGACCGGCCCGACGTCGGGAAGGGAGGGCCGGACAGGCGGGACAAAAGGTGTGCCCCGGGTGAGGATCGAACTCACGGCCTTCAGATTATGAGACTGACGCGCTGCCTACTGCGCTACCGAGGCGCCGACAGAACGGTTACTCCCAGTGGGCATGGTGATTGCGGCCCACGCCCCGGCACCAGCAGGCTAGCGCCAGCGATCGTAACACCGAGTGGGTGACGCCGGCAGGGGGCAAAAACATTAGTGGCCACTGACCCCGACGTGATTTGAACACGCAACCTTCTGATCTGGAGTCAGACGCGCTACCGTTGCGCCACGGAGTCCACTCTAGGCAGCGCCCCCTTGCCGTGCACTCATCCTCTCCGCCAGGCGTCGGCCGGACGGCTACACGCGGTCACCGAGCTGCACAGGATCAGCAAAAGAGAGATATGATTCCGCCCGGGATCGAACCGGGGACCTTCTGCGTGTGAAGCAGACGTGATAACCGCTACACCACGGAATCGCACGAGGGTGATGCTGCCAGATTTCGCCTAGCACGCCCTCTGCCCACGACGGCGCCGGCAACAGTGACCTACGACCTGTCCCCGGCACATGAGAGGTCGTGGATCCTCCCGGACCCATCAAGAGGCCGACAGAGCGACAGTGGTGTAGTGGTTAGCATAGTTGCCTTCCAAGCAGTTGATCCGGGTTCGATTCCCGGCTGTCGCAGCGCACCCTTTTGCTTGTTTGTTTGTTCGTTCGTTCGTTCGTTCGTTCGTTCGTTCGTTCGTTCGTTCGTTCGTTCGTTCGTTTGTTGTGCCAAGGGCTGGCATGCAATGTAGTGCGGCGACCTGCTGGTCCGTGACCGTCGTCCTACACAACGAGCTTGTGACGTAGATTCATGAAGCGCAGCCGACAGCGAGGCCACCATCCCGATTCCGTGGTGTAGCGGTTATCACATCTGCCTAACACGCAGAAGGTCCCCAGTTCGATCCTGGGCGGAATCACTTTTGCTAAGACGCGTCCGCCGCCCACTAACGGCGCCGATGGCAGCACGCCAAATGGATTTGGGGAGCGCACGTCGCGTCGTCATCGGGTAGCGTGGCCGAGCGGTCTAAGGCGCTGGTTTAAGGCACCAGTCTCCTCGGAGGCGTGGGTTCGAATCCCACCGCTGCCAGGATTTTGCTGTTTCTGCAAAATGTATGAGCACTGTAAACGGCAGAATGACGGACGTCATCCGAAAACGGAGAACGCACGTCATAATTGGGTTTTTGTGGAATATTTCCGAAACACGCTTTCCATTTTCATTCCCGATGGAACCATCGGATTCCTTGTAAAATTCCGGTTTGAACGAGCATGCATGTCATAGGGTTCTGAGCTACAGTGACAGATTTACAAGAATGCCTAAAGGAATAATGTACTTGCGCGAGTTAGCAAACTATGGGTCGGAACCCTATCATATGTATGCTCGTTTGAATCGCAATTCGACAAGAAATCCGATGGTTTCATCGAAAATAAAATTGAATAGCGCGTTTAGAAAATATTCCACAAAAACTAAATATGGACGTCCGCCGTTCCCCAGTTTACAGTGAGGGCCTCAAAAGAGGGGTGGCCTCTTCGACGACCGTGACAGGACTCGAACCTGCAATCTTCGGATCCGAAGTCCGACGCCTTATCCATTAGGCCACACGGTCTGCGTGTGACTGGGGCCGTGCCGGTTGCGTCACATCCGGGGCCAGCGCACAGGACCTGCGGCTGCAGGTGTGGCTATGGCTGCTCCTGCCCCCGTACGCAACGGGGCGCGTACCGCTGCCCAGCCCTTTTGGGAAAAGGAACCACTTCCTGCAAAACTGCACGCCCCCGGGTGGGGTCGAACCACCAACCTTTCGGTTAACAGCCGAACGCGCTAACCATTGCGCCACGGAGGCCAGTTGGGTGCCAAGCAGCCCGTCCGTCGTCAGATGGTGCAAGCGCTGGTCGTGCCATTCGCCACGAGGCATGCTATCGTTCGCAACGATAACAAAAAGACTTGCATCGGCCGGGAATCGAACCCGGGCCGCCCGCGTGGCAGGCGAGCATTCTACCACTGAACCACCGATGCGGATGGATGGTGGCGCCTGGCATAGCGCTGCCGATCGCTCGAGTGGCGTCAATGGACTCAGGACGGAGGGAGGCACACAGGCTGCACCGGTCGAGTGACACGACCAAGGGTGTCCGGGCAGCGCCATGCAAAACGTGGGTGGACGGCGGCTCGCCGCCGGCCGTCCACAAAAGCATGGACGATCCTGCCAGGATTCGAACCTGGAATCTTCTGATCCGTAGTCAGACGCGTTATCCGTTGCGCCACAGGACCCGCGGTACGTGCTCTGCTTTGGTGACAGTAGAAAGTCGGCATAGACCCCACCCGATGCAGAGCCGTGGAACGCGAAACACGAGTCAGATGCCAGCGTGCTGGGATGGACAACACACCACGTCGGATGCGGCTGTCTGGGATGCGGACGTCAGATGGGGGTGTAGCTCAGATGGTAGAGCGCTCGCTTAGCATGCGAGAGGTACGGGGATCGATACCCCGCACCTCCACTCGTTTTATTTTACAATGTGACATCCATCGTAGATGCTGAATGGAACGGTGTGAAGAGGGGAGAAAGAGAGAAAGGGACGGAGAGAGAGAGAGAGAGAGAGAGAGAGAGAGAGAGAGAGAGAGAGAGAGACTGAACACTAGTGTTGGGAAGTTAACGGACGGGTAGCGACGTGTCGGTTGCCACTTGCAGGGTAGCGTCATCTCTTGCGATGTCGACGGGCCGTCTGCCCTCCGGACGCATGACAAGCGTCATGGGACCGAGAGCTGGCAGACGGTCGTCATGCAAGTCCTCGGTTATATTGTGGTTTATTTAACCATATAAAATAATTTTACAATACATTGGTTTCAAAGAATAAAAGCAACTTGCAATATATAATGGCAGGTTAAAAAGACTAATATTTGGCTTTAGTAAATAGGACCCTGACGCTGAAAGGTGTTTTTTTATTTTTTTTTAAATTGTATTTTGTTTTGTAATGCAATTTTATTGCACCTTTCCAGCGCCTTACAGGAGGTTTTTAAAATATTTAATGCAATTGTAATTTACAAACTGCATAGTTAAGTAATAAAATAATATAAAATGTGAGTTTTGGCATTACGGTACAATGTAGTTTTAAACTTCAGATCAAGATTACATCGAGGTTTTGTGTTTATTTTAAGTAATTTTAATTTATACAGGATTACTACAGAATTATCAGGTAGGACGATCTCTTTTAATTTTTTATTATTAAGCCGTTCTCATTCTATTTGTTTTACCTTTTCTTTTTTCCTTTTTTTTCCCGGGGGACTCGGGTTCTGGCAGTAGGGGGACGCCTGCAGCAGGCTGCAAGACCCCCGTCCTCGCCGCCCCCGCAGCCCCCAGGTGTTGTGACGGCCAGTGGCACCCAGCTGGTCAGCAGTAGCATTGGCCCCCCGCCACGCCGCAGCGCCGGGGACGTACTACCGCCGTGTGGTGCTTGCTGCCCTCTCTGCACTTGACTCCTTTTCCCGTGCAGTCTTCTTGGGGTCAGCGAGAGCACCACAGGGAAACTGCCAGCTAAGTGCCCCTGTCAAGACGGTACATCTCTTGACCTTCTGGCTGGCCGCCATTTTGTTTGCCCAGCTAGGTGCTTGGGAGGATTACATCTTCTTTATACTGCCTTACTTTACTTACATGCTCCACATATATATCTCTCGACCACCGTATAACATCAGATATTATTTGTCTTTTCATACTTTTTTGTTTGGTTCCAGGGATACCAAGAAGTGCTAAGGAGCGGCTGTTGTTAGGGTCCCACGAGCCTAGGGCCCCTACAACAATGGCATCAACATCCACTGTAAAGCCCTTTGTGGCCAGGACCTGCGCAAGTGGTGAGTACTTCTTTATCTTCTCATTTCTCTTAGCCTCCATAGCCTGGTATCTGTTTTCAAACGGGCAGGCGATATCAATTATTGAAGCACGCTTCCTCTCTTCATCGAGGATGACTAGATCAGGCCTTTCTTTCGAGTTTGTGCCTGGTACAGTTTTCTCGATGCGCAGCCCAGATTTGTCTTTCATTGAATTGACAAGATGGAAAATTACAGCCCGATGCCGGTTGTTCATAGCTCTTGAGTGTTTCATACAGTGGCATAATACATGGGCGGTTGTTTCTTCTGGGTAGCGACAAATCCTGCACCTTCGGTCGATGTTCGCTACTCGGATACAGGCTCGAAGAGGAAGAACACCAAGCCGTGCGCGGTGTATGAACCTCCAGTCACAAAACCTGGTGTGTTGGCCAGTCTGGATGAAATGATTTGAAGCTGGGTCCATACAGGATGTGTCGTACACTTTTCCCTGGTCTGGTTTATTGAGTAAGTCATTAAGGTATTTTTGTTGCAGATGAGACCTCAGGTGGTGATGCAGATCTCCTCTGCATTCAGTGTCTACGATTGTGTGGGTGACAACATCTCCTGGTGACGGGATATTTAAGGACCACGACTTTGCTTCTGAC